>JAPYZD010000100.1:0-158518 GCA_030522725.1 Ichneumoninae sp. B BG-2022a | reverse complement strand
ATTAAATAATAAATAAATAAAAATAAATAAAATAATAAATAAATTAAAATAAATTAAATAATAAATAAATTAAAATAAATGAAATAATAAATAAATTAAGTTATATTTATATTTAATTAAATTATGATAAAAAAAAGAATTATATTAAAAATAAAAGCATGATATTTTTTTTTCATAAAAAAAAAATTATACCTCATTACAACTCCCGAATAAAAATCAACATTAGGATATAGTTTTCTTGAAACAAAATAATCGTCTTTTAGTGCAGCAGCTTCAAGTTCTAATGCAAGATCAAATATTTCATCTTGAAATTCTGAAGATGATTCTCGTAATTCATAACAAAGCTTTCGCATTAACTTAGCACGAGGATCATATCTTCTATAAATTCTGTGACCAAAACCCATTAATCTTCCTTTTTTTAATTTAACATTTTTAAGGAATTCTGGAATATTTTGCTTTGTTCCAATTTGTATTAACATTTTGATAACAGCTTCATTTGCACCCCCATGTGCTCTACCCCACAGAGATGTTATACCGCTTGCAATACATGCATAAGGATTAGCTAAACTTGAACCAGCGCTACGTACGGTTGATGTTGATGCATTTTGTTCATGATCAGCATGGATGATTAGAAATGTTGATATTATTTTTGCATGGAGAGGGTCTACGTGATACGTTTCAGCAGGTGTGCTGAACATCATGTGCAGAAAATTTTCAGAATAATTTAAATCTGAACGTGGATGCACCAGAGGTTCACCTATCAGAGTTTTATACGCCATAGCTACGACTGTAGGTAATTTTGCTATCAGTCTAATACAAGCTAAATTTCTCATTTCACTCGAATCAATATGAGTAGCTGACATTGGATCTGCATAAAATGAAGCAAAAGCTGAGACTACAGAAGCCAATATCGACATAGGATGAGCACCTGGTACGAATGAATGTATAAAGTCTCGTAAGCGATTATGCAATAACGATTCTTTTTTGACTTGACGAACAAAGTTTATTTGTTCAATTGAATTTGGGAACTCGCCATGTAATAATAGGTAACAAACATCCAAGTAGTCCTTTTTTGCAGTCAATTCATGTACAGGATAACCCCTATATAAGCATATACCATTATCTCCATCTATGTATGTTATTGCTGATGCACATGAACACGTGGAATTAAACCCAGGATCAAATAAGAGAACTTTGTGATTAGGATATAATGTTCGTGCATCTATAACTACAGTTTCATCTTCTGATATTGAAGATTTTAAAAGTATCAATGGGATTTCACGATCAGGGTTTAATCTCAAAATGGGAAATTTTAATGAATTTGGTGCTACCGGCATACGAGGGACTGATACTTGAATAGGCTAACATACAATGAATAAAATTTATGTTTTATATATAATAACATTTCCTTATATTAGTTCATTACAAATAAATACGATTCGAGTTCCTGCAGGAAGATATTGTTATTATGATAATCATCAACGAGAGGGCAAAAAAAAATTCCTTGATGCACATTTAGATGCTTGTGTGGAAATTGATACTTCAGATGTATTACCCCCTATATTTGATGTACGTGTAAGACAATTATTTTAGCATACAGGAGTGTCCCTTGAATTTGAGACTTGAGAATCAATATTGTGTTGGATATAACGCGACCTCAGCAGAATGTCCAAAAAAGTAAAAACAATTTTAAGAAATTTTAAAAAAAATTTAAAAAAAAAATTTTGAAAATTTTTTTTTTGAACTTCTGTATTTTAAAAAATTTTTTATTTAGATTTGAGTTATCAGAAGATTTTTGTGTAGAAGTGACAGGTTATAAATCCCAAACTCAACCACATTGTCCATTGGTATAATAGAATAATAAAATTTATAAATTAAGGGCTTTATATCTGAAAGAATTGGAGATCAACTTGCAAGACATTGGACTTGCATTAAAATAGATAAGACAGAACCAAAAAGTTTGATTGTAAGATATAATCAAATTTTTATTGAAAGAATGAATCAAAATTAATTTTAAATTGTCCTGATACTTATAATTTAAGAGATAATTTTTGTTTTAAACGTATTATTGTTGGACCGGCTTTTTTTTTTTTTTTTTTTTTTTTTTTTTTCTTCTAGGGATATTATTTTCATTCTTATCTTGAGAATCGATGTATTAAAATTGATTTATTGCAACCAAAAAAAAAATGTTCAAAGCGGAATGAATGTTTTGTCACAATACCAGCAAAAAATCCCAGATGTCTTTCAGATAGAGAATTACAAGGAAAATTGGAATCGAGATTTTGTGCTAAAAAAATTATAACTCCTGTTATATATGACTGCAGGTTAAAAAGAAAAAAAAAAAAAATTTTTTTTATTTGAAGGTCATTAGAAGGATTTATTTTTATATGGGACGCCAAAAAAAAAAGAGGTTATTGTGAATTAAATTTTGATAATGCTTTATATGTATCTGGCCCATCAAATTTATCTCGACGACAGAAATTAGATTCAAATTTAATTTTAAAATTTGCAAATACTTATGATGTTATTAATGCCTATGAAGAAAAAATAGAGAAGACAAAACGAAAGTCCCAAAAAAAAAAAGAATTAAATTTATAATATAATTATTTTTTTTGAGATGCTTGAAAATAGTTTATTATCTGTTTTGGATTTAGACCATAATGATATTGAAAAACTATTTGATTTAGCAAAAAAATATAAACATGAAAAACATTGTGTAAGAATTTAAGAAATAATTTTTTAGTTTAATTTAAATAATAAAATATTTGGATTATTATTTTTTGAACCTTCCACTCGAACGAGATGTTCATTTGAATCTGCAATAAAACGATTAGGTGGTAATACAATAATAATAGATGATGTAAGTTGGATTTTTAAAAAAATTTTTTCCAAGATAAATAAATCTTCAATAGCAAAAGGTGAAAGTCTAGAAGATACAATTCGTATGGTCCAAATATATTGTGATGCTATAATTCTTAGACATTCAGAAAATGTAAGATAATCATGATAATTAAAAATTTTAAAGGATGCATTACAAAAAATAAAAAATATTTTACCGAAAAACTATCCGATTATTAATGCTGGAGATGGTTTTAATGAACATCCAACTCAAGCTTTAATTGATTTATTTACAATTTATGAATTATTTAAAGATAGATTAATTAATAAAAATACAAATGTAAAAAAAATTTTTTTTTTTAAATTATTTTTTTTCAGCCCTTAATAATAACTTTAATTGGTGATTTAAAATACAATAGATCTATACATAGTTTAATGTATATATTAGTTAATTATAACATTGAAATACAATATTTGTGTCCTGGTAAGAAATAATTTCTTATTCAATATTTTTAGAAAATTTAACATTCGAAGAAATAAATAAATTAAATATTAAATTAAAAAAAATATTTGATATGAAATATGCATTAAAATCGAGTGATATTATATATATGACAAGATTACAAAAAGAAAGAATTAAAAATGAAAATATTGATTATCAAGATTTTATATTAAATTATGATCTTATATTAAAATATTCACCTTCTCATCAAATAGTAGGCCTGCTAAAAAAATTTAAATTTAACAGATTTTACATCCTTTACCACGTTTAAATGAAATTGAAAGTTCTATAGATTTATTACCCCAACAATATTATTTTGAACAAGCAAAAAATGGTTTATACATCAGACAAGCATTATTAGAATATTTATTTTCAAGAAGATGAATAAAATTATAGATGATATACTTAAAATTTATGAGGATCCAAGAACATATACTTTTTCAAAATTAATAATTAATAATCAAACAAAAAATTTTTTATATAATTCATTTAATAGTAATGATATAAAAATAAAAAGTATAGGTTACATATTTTGTTTGTTATCTTTTGGTATTATTAATGATATTAAATATTTAATAAAAAAAAATCTTATTGATATAAAATTAATTAATTCTTTAATTTACAGAAAATTACAGCAACTGACAATTGTTACAACTTGTTTAGGTTATTCTAAAATTTCAATTGATAAAATATATGACCAATTAAAAGATGAATATTATTTTCAAAATAATAATGATTTAAAAAAAACAGCTGAAATTTTATTGCATGAATGTATTAATGCAGGATTAATAAATGCTAAAATTGATGAAGATAATATATTAATTTCTTGGGTAAATAATTTCTTTTATGAATTTTTTTTTATCAATCTTTTCAAATTTTTTTTTTAAAATAGGTAAATCCTCGTGATGTCTGGCTCGATATTCCATGGATACCGAAATTGAATTCACATGATGATCGTATAGAAAGAAAAAATGGCAGTGAAGTTTTATGGATGATTAAAGTTCTACGACAATGGCAACAAAGAATTGTTACTATTCGAAATATCTCAAAAGACATAAGAAACAAGCAAGTACGCAAATTTAAAAAAAAAAAAAAATTCTTAACAGGATGAATCTCCGGTATGTATTGATACTGAAGATTATGATCATAGGCGTACTGTTAAAAAACAGCGAGAAGGTTTCTAAAATTTATTTAATAAATAATTTGTTTATTTTTAAAATTTTGAAAATCTTTCTCAGTGTTGTTAAAAAATTCCGATTTTAAAAGTAATATTCAACTTTATTCATTAAAATGTTATTTGTGATTATCCAACTCTGGAGAGGTTTCATTGATAATATGACTGCAAAATTCAGATTGAGATGGATAAAGATGTTTTTCATTCTCGTCTGATGATGATGATGATGATGATTCAGAATACTCTTCAGCAGCAGATATTCTGTTGTTTTGCCGACTTTTTCCCCAGTCATCAGTTACATTAGGTGTTCGATAATGAAACTCATCATCACTGATATTATGTCCTCTGTATAATTCATCATTACTCGAATATTCTCTTCCCCCTGAATCTTGAGTTGATAAAACAGCTGCCAATTTTGCGATACGATCCATTTTAGTCTCATACTCTAATGTATTGAGTATCGCTTTATGACGATAATGGAATCTCCACGCAATAGTGACGATAATTATAGAAATCGTGACCACTACTGATGCTATGATTATTCCGGTAATACCGGGTTTTGAAAAAATTTGTTTCAGAATCTTCACAAACATTCCGGGTCCAGCTCGAGGATCCACAGTTCCAGGTCTTACACAATAAATTCTTGAATCCGCCCAAGTCCCATCATCACAGAAGGTCACTATGTCCACCACTTCACTCAATGCAGGTGTAGGATAGAACCCTGATGCGCATTTCATGTGTCGTAATGCACCATGGTCTAAGTCTTTTGATCCTTTTTGTACAATGTAAGCCTCCGAATCTTTAGGAACAAAATCTTGACATTGTTCTGTATTGAAAAAAGTACATAATTCAAGGATGTTCACTTTCACCTTTGCATTCTAGTCCCAGAGATGACCATTTTCCTCCTCTGCATGTTGTTATAGCTGGTGTTCTACCTTTCGCAGCAGAAAATCCTGCACCACACGAAACGCTGAGCTCCGTTCCCGGTAATTGCTGCGAGGGGCTACCTCCGCTCACAACATACGCTGCTGGCTTATCAATGCGTAATTTAAGCTCAGTCCATGCGTCGCCAGCGCAAGGTTTTTCACAATCCAGATGACCGAGTAAAACCCAACGACCATGTTCGCATAAAAGGATATCAGGTTCTTTACCTCTTGATACTACGTAACCCTGCGCACACCTGATGATATGCCTAAATTAAGGAGGAGACTTCTAACCTCATCGATCTTTTAGCCCCATGACTTAAAGAAGTTCCCTCAGTTGCTATAACCCTGTACTGTTTTCCTAACTGCCAAAGAGCTTCGGCTGCACAGCCTTCTGCCGGAAGTGAAGAAATTAGTGCGGTTCCAACACCCAGAGTTCCTGCAAACGGTAAGCTGGCCGTTTCCGAAAATGAGGAAAGAGGCGTAAACACATTACGCGATTTTGCTGGAACTAATTCGATATTTGGCATTTGATGATAATCAACGTATCTGAATTTATCGAGATCTTTTCCTCCTAAATCACGAGCCAGTGCGTTTGTTAGGTGTTTTATTTGTATCTTCGATGACGATCGTTCAAGGAGAATAAGAGAAACCTACCTTGTTGTCTAGCATATTCTCTACATTAGTCATTTCTGGACCAGCGTCTATGACTATCTCAATTATGACACTCTCATAGGCATCTCGGACGATAATTCTAGAAATGTCGGCATCAACGACATGCAATTTTCGAGCGATTGACGATTTGACTTGATTAACTAAATCACTAGCAGCGAAGGAAGAGGGACTCGAAAATGGTTGTAAGGAGGGGTCAGAAGATTCAGTCAAAGCCCGGAAACTCAAACCGTTAATCTGAACATCCAATTTCATGACATGCCTCTGTTTGCCAGCCATGCAAGTCCTATCAAGTGTTGCTTGACAAGACTGTTCAACATAAGACAATGATCTTTGAGGAACCCATCGTTGCGTTTCCGCTACAGCAGGATGTTGCGCTTCAATTTCTAATAAACTGGACAAAGCCTCCAGACCACCAGCGAAACAACACCCTTGTAAGTTGTTAACCGCTAGATACAGTCCTCGGCACTTTTTATTGCAACTAAATACAGGATCAAATACCAAACAAGGTGTACTCGAATTCAATGAAAGCCGTGCAGTACCCTCATGGGAGGTATCAGCAAAAACATCTAATAGGGCGAAAAAAACCTCAGGGAACATACTCCCAACAAGGCAATCAGTCCCATCCCAGTTACACTCTGCGGTGAAACACTCATGATCACATTGCCCGTCATTTATATAGGATAGTGAACACATGCAATCTGTGAAGTCGCGATTCAAATTTTCCGTAATTGTTGTAGGAGGCGAGTATTTTGGTGATCTCAACTTTTGAAACAGCATATCTCCACAGCGAATTCCTTCAGAATTTTGTGTACAATAAAAGCGGCCGTATGATCTGAGGATGGATCCCAAAGCTCGGTAGTATTGACTGTTTTGTCTGTCACCAAATGCTTCGACAAGCGCACCTAGAGCTCCTGTCATTGGTACAAAGCATGGCGTTGTACAAGGTTCCTTGAGAACTGTTGGGTTATGTATGGGATCTTGATTTGTCAGTAATAGAAAAGTTTGTTGACAGTATTTGTCTTCGACCTTAGTGCAAACAAAGTTCAAAAACTCTTCATTATAGCCTCCCACAAAAATTCCAAATGCTCCGCCAGCGTGGGAACCATCCGCAGCTCCTAATTTTCTCTTGTGCTCTTTCCCTGATACTGATGCTGCTCTTCGGAGTAAGCTATCTCTCATGTAATCGTTGCCTATTGTTGTGCTAAAGGCTGATGATGCTTGCAGGTGGCTCTCAAAAGTATTTGTAAGGATGCGTTGTTGTTGATTGCTAGCCACGGCAAGGGCCCATCCTAACTGAAGTTGCGTAAGCGCATCTATGTATCGAAGATGCTGACGGGTGCAACTCGCTTCATTGCACAAATCCTCCATTTCCTGATCACTTAGAGTTGCTATGTAGAGCAGGTCAAATCGATGCTGCAAAGTTGTCTTTATAGTTGGAAAACAGAATTTCAACAAAGATGCTTTACGTTGAGTAGAAGATGCTAGCATAACATCATCTATACCTTCAACAGCACACCAAGAATTGATAAGCTGAGTCACGTAAGGTATTAGCGAGCAGACGGCTCCAGATCTTTTCAAATATTTATCCGCAATTCTCATTGCACTCTCGAAACAGGAAATGTTTCCTTCTTCCGGCTCTGTAGGTAGGGTTCGCTCAAAACAGAAAGAAATCATATCAGTGTCAGATACAACTCTATTGTAAATTAAATGACCACATGGTCCGGATAAGAATGTCTGAAGCTCTGCTTTAGCTCTGCAGCAACTCTTCGAGTCTTCTGTAATAATCAGACATTTGTTGGCAAGTAAGTCTAAGTCCTTGCTGACAGTTGCTGCTGAAGCTGAACTATCGAACCATCCGGTAAGTAAACCACCTGCTCCTTCTACCGCTTCTGGCAGCGGAGACTCGACACCTGGGATTGGGCGAAACATCTGTCCCACTAAATCTACGGATTGCAAACTTCTATCAGAACTATCAAGCAATGGCACTGGAAGACCCGGAGCTCGAAATACTGTTCTTGGTGAGCCTGCATTACCAAAAGCTGAATTCCACGTCGACTGAGATTTTTCGACTATTTTCAGCGCGTCAAATCGCGCGTCAAGATTTTGTGACGATATGGCTGCATCAAGCTGTTCGAGACTATTATAAGTTGACGGTAAAAGTCCACTCGCTTTCAGGTGACTCTCGAGTGAGGATGTGTATATAGGCCCAAGTGCTTTCAGATTCAAAGCTGAAGCAAATGTAAGCAAACTGTTTGTGACATTTGTATCTGAACTTTCGTCCTTAAGATCTCTTATCAAGTAATCCACTCGGAGACATTCTTCATCAATGAGTTCCTCTTCTTCATCAGTACCCTCTCGGGCCTTGAATTCACGCAGACGCTTCTTCAACATTTCACAAGTATTACACGTGACAGGACATGCATCTCCTACAGTGGCCTCGACGGGAATATCATCGGGTAAGTTTACGCCTTGTTGTGCGGCTAGGTTCGCGAGAATTTGATCGCACCCAAGCTAAAGATTTTATCGGAAACTTATAATGCACGCGTAACGACAAAAGACAGCTGATTCTTACACGGGACAATAGACCACAGTCGAAACCGGCTTTGCTGACAGTGGGATTGTCTTGGCAGATAAAATCGCCTAGATCTGCCAGCTCTCCACAATTTCCCGCCAGAACCACTCGTAGCTCAAAAGGATGTTCAATAGCGAGAGAAGAACACAATGCTCGCTGATAATGATTCCGATTCAAACGCTAAGCGCCAACAAAAACACCTCAGCTTACATGTATAGACGGAAGAGAGGTCCCACCGAGGTTTTGGCTGTGCAGTATTCTGAGAACGCCTTTCAAAACTTGCAGTTGATGCTCTCCACAATGCAAGAAAGGTTTTGTAAAGCCTCCATCGAGACAGTAAATTGTGTCAGGCTCCGGGCCGCTCATTCGTTCATAACCAGAAGAGCATTGTATTTTTCTCGAGTCCATGTGTTCTGTACCTACTCCTTTGAGATCAAATTGCAAGCCGAGTGCTTTCAGAGGGGCAGGACTGCAGGGTCGACAAGCCCGGCATACACCGCCACAGTCGATCCCAACTTCGTCTCCATTTTGAAATCCATCAGTGCACGAAGGTTCTTGGGATTTATTTGTTGTGATATTCACTTACCCCCGCAAAGTCCACAGCTTGCACTGCAAACATCCCGCACCCTTAAAGTTGGTGGAATTTTTTGAGGCAAGGCCTCGGGTGCAGGAGCAATATCATTTAGAAAAGTCTGACACCCTAAGGTCCCCACTTGAATCAAGGTCAGGCATGATTGTTTCATCTTCGTGACCATAGAGTTATCCGAACATTTCATGTCTGCAGAAGGCTAGTAATTTTTTTCTCTGTCATTTCGCATTGTAGTTACCTCCCCGCTTTTGACATGTCCCACATGACACAGGGCATGCATCAGCTATGGAGCTATCAATAGCAAGATCTGCAGGCAAGAGGCTCGAGCTGATTCCAATGTCCAGAAGTTTTCTTCCGCAGTCCCCTAGTCCGACTTGCAAAAGCAATTCACATGTCAGTCCAATCGCCTCTATTTGTGGATGATCCGTGCACTGATTATCGCCACCCAATAATTGATCAGGACACATTCCGCAGCTACGAGGACATGCATGTTTGAGTTGTGCATGCTCGGAGACGTGTTCTGGCAAGCTGCCTAGCTTTTTGAGATAGTGGTCACACTTCCCATCCAAGTAATCGACTATGAGCTCACAATTGTAACCAGTTGTAGCCTCTACGACGGACTGATCTTCACATTTAGGACATTTTCCACAGGCTACGCCACAAGCTTCTGCTATGGTAAGGTCAGGGGGGAATTCCGCTGGGAGCTCTTGAGTAAGATTGCTTATTGTCAGCGAGCAGTTCCCACCCAAAGATTCAACAAGACCGTAGCAATCCATGCCCGAAAGCTCCTCAACACGAGGGTCGTTTATGCAATTAGGAAATTCATTTTCTCGCAACTGATTTGGAACCGTGGGAGGCAGCCAATCAGAAGAACGCGGTGCTGGCTTTTTTAAACGCCAGCAATCGCAACAATCACACGTCACTGGACATGCATCAATCAATCGGGTAATTGGCGGAACCCCGTGAGGAAGCTTAATAGTCTCGTTTTGAACTTTTGCTATTTCGAGCAAAGTAGCTTCACATCCATTCAACTTATTAGTTGCCACAGCCTTGAGCATTGCACAAGTGAAATTCATTTCTTGAACCATCGGATCATTGAAGCAATCATTCTCGCTAACAACCGTCAGGCTAGTGGTTGTACTGCTGGGCATCGGCGTTGTTGTGGTTGCAGCACAGTTCTTACATGTTTCAGGACAAACGTCAGCAATCCTTGCTAAGGGGCCAAGCGTTGGTAAGGGCTTGAGCTGTGGTGTGTCCTTCAGATCAGAAAGCTTTGTCTCACATCCACCTAGAGTCACTAAAACGGCACAATTGTAACCCAAATCTGTCGCAGCCATGTCATGACATTTTTTGACGAGTGTAATCACATCTTCAATGACGGTTCCTTGTCCCGCAGGAATTCCATTACAGTCTCCTTTGTCAAAGCCGCACGACAATACGTTACAGGCAGTGTCGCAGAACAAATTGCCGAGAAACCAGGTAGGGCACCCCGGCGCACAATCTTCTCCACACAAATCGCAGGTATCCGGACAGATTGACCCCACTGTCGTCTGATCAGGCAAATAGCTCGGCAACGGTTTTCCCGAATCTTTCAAAAGAAAGTCGCATCCTAACGACTCAAAGATTTTTCCGCACGTCATTTCAGCTATCTCTTCAGCTCGAGATTGATCTTCACAGAAGACTTTCATGGGCTCCTCGTTTGGAGGTATGAAATATGTAAAGGGTCTTTCGACAATACAATCATTTCTGTCAAAGTCGCAAGATTTGAAGTTGCAGCCAGGATCACAGTGGCTGTTGCCAAGAAACCAAGTAGGACATCCTGCAGCGCATTCCTCTTCACAAAGCTCACAGGAAGCTGGACATACTAAAGACACAGTTGCATTCTGAGGAAGATAATCTGGAATCGGCTTTCCGGTCTCGGCTAGAAGAAAATTACAATTCAAAGCGGAGACGATATCGCTACATGACATTCCTGCTATAGCTTCTACTTCCGCTTGGTCTTCGCAAAAAACTTTACGGGGAGATGATTCCCCGGGTATCTCAATAAATGTAACGGGCCTCCCATTTTCATATGCAGCATTGCCGCCACCGATAAAAGCTGCGGGTTTTAAGAATTCTTTTCTCTCTTCTTTATTCAAACACTTCATCTGTACTCCTCTGTACACAGCATCGATTTCAGACGTTAACGTTGCACTACTGACTGCCCAGGGTGCATCATCTGCGACGCATTTGGTTAAGTTTACGGGCAGGCCTGGAAGTGGGACCCGACACGCGCTTGGTGACGCAGCCATTATGCGGGCTGATGACTCTTCTCGAGCCTTGGGATCATATGGAGTTATTTGCCATGCAAAGTTTGCGATTGATACAGAATTATTCACATCCGCCAAACTCGTTTGTAAACGCTTCACTGTCATGCTTTGTGGGTCCATCCAGAAATGATGAGATGAAAGACCTGACTGTTTTAGTTCAGATGACTTTTCACTTTGTAAATAGTGGATGCGACCATCAAAAGCGTCGGCCCTATCATATACACCATTGAAGATAGAACTACTATTAACAAAACCGGTGATGCCAACAAATGGACACGCATCAGGGACACAGATAAGCGCAGAGTAATCCTTTAAGGGATATGGGACTCTGTTGAAGAAAACATCGACAGGCCGTAATTCTAAGACGCTTTCAGATTGACTCTGGTGCTCGGTACAGAAAATTTTGACATGACTGAGTTCCGGAACCATTTTGAATCGCAACGATGAATTACTGCATGTCGCGGTGAGTTCTTGACCAGTTTCAAGTCCAGTCGCCGCGGGAACAATGTCCAAGAAACTCGGCAGAGGTAATGGAAGCTTGCAATCGCTGCCACAATCACCAAGGTCAAATTCACATGCTTCATTATTGCAAGCGTCATCGCAGATTCTATTACCTTTATCTCTTAGTTGACAATCCTTGGAACATTCTGCAAGCTCATATAACACGCATTCAAGTATTTGATGACATCACTCTCAACATACAAAGCCAGAATTACCTCGACAAACATCACAAGCTATGGGACACGCATCTTTAACTCTCGCTTCTGGTGGCATATCCGCTGGATAGGTCAATTTCTGAGCTATAGAAAGGTCGCGAATATTGGAGTCACAGCCCTGTGCTTTCAGCATAGCACACGTTACGCGATGTAACTCCAGGATTTTTGTGCTGTCTTGGCATGGCTGATCCTCTGTTCATTTAGAATAAGACACCTTATCAACCTCACTGCATCTCTTGAGTCCACATCCTCGGATTTGCTCGACTTCAGGGCAAGCAGCCCCACCAGGCTTCGCTGGCGACTGGACGAAGGGAAAAATCGCTTCGTATCTTACGCTGATTGTTCTTATACGCTTATGAACTGCTCCACCACATTCTGTGGGACAGTCGCCCCATTCAGACCAGTCAGAAACTTGGCAGTCTGCAGGGTTTGTTCCGGAATCCTCTGAAATTGTGTCCATCTATCATCAAATATCGAACCTGGGCACGGAAAATCATTACAATCGTCGAACATAAATAGGTCCGGACATGGCTGCCCGTCAGAAGTTGGTGCTTGCAAAACATCTCTGCGACGAGTTCTTGTCCCTCCATTACACTCCGCATCACATTCTGTCCATGCTGTCCATTCTCCGACCTCACACTCGTACTCTGAGGGAATCATATCAACTTCAAACCCTACCGCAAGGTGCTTCGAAGCACTCGGCTGTTTCCGTCAAGTGACCACAAGATGGACCATTTGACTGCGGCTGACGCAGAACCTCCCGCGTCCGAACAATTTCTCCCACACCACATTCGGCACTGCATTCGGACCAGTCACTCCACTCCGATAGCTCGCAAGAAATTGCTGGTGTGTAAATGCGAATCATTCAGGAGCTTACAGCAAGGAAATATATCGACGCATGGTTGTGTTTGTACAAGCTCGGTCGGACATGGCGCTTGCTCATTACCAGCTTCTCGGATGACTGCTCGTGTTCGAGTTTGAAGCCCGTCTTCAGAATGTCCACAATCAATCGAACACGAAGACCATGGAGACCATTCGGACATCAAGCATTCATTGTCTGAGCGTAAGGCCATATTGGGCTACAATGATGAGAACGCTGTCAGTGTTTTGGCTGAAGACTTAGAAGCAGTGACCCTACCGCAGGCAATAGTATTGCAGTCGGTCCATTCAGTCAACACAGGACACTTCATTCCACTGCCCGATGGCAGCGTCAGGACTTCGCGAGATCGGCTTTTAGTACCATAGGGACCGCATCGTGCTGTACATTCTGACCATGGAGACCATTGTGCGACTTCGCAGTCCTGATCACAGGCACCTCCTGCACCGACACATGAGCTGAGCTCGTCTGAAGGGCCACAGGGAGCCCCGGGAGGTGAGGTTGAAGGAGGAACCTGGCAAGATGGTTCAATCATTCGGTTAGACTCACCGACACCTCTCTTGTCCGTTTCTTCAATCCGATACCGCAGAAGACACTGCACTCGGACCAGGGCTTCCATTCCCCCATCATGCAATCCTGAGCTATTTAGAAGGTAATGTCAACGTTTAACCTCTCACGACAGGGAGCAGTGCCACATTCTTCAATTTCAACAAGTATAGGGCAGGGTCGGCCTCCAATTTTAGGATCCTGCTTGATTGTACGACTTCGACTTCGCTTTCCGCCGCCGCAATCAGCAGTACATCGAGTCCAGTCAGTCCATGCTGACACGAGGCAGTCGGCTGCCTCGTTGAATGTAGCTGCAGCAAGTTCATTACAAATATATGTGATCTTACTTACGGCAAAGCTGTGATCGAGTTCCACAGCTTCTTGTTTTCATAAGAGTATTAGGATCCGGACAAGACTCGGACCAAAAAATTATTGGGGTCCAGCGATAGGATAGTAGGGCAGACTCAGGTTTTTTGTCTGCTACTTGACATTCAGTTGCGCAATCCGTCCATGGAACGGGGTTGCCATACTGACACTTATTTTCTGCCACGGCCATCAAAACCTGAAGTCCTTTCTAACCACAAGGTTTTCTACAATCTTTACTCTCCATCAGATCAGGACATGATTTTCCACCTTCCGCAGGGAAAACTGAAACACTTCGAGATCGAGTCATCGAGCCAACACCACAAGAACCCGATGCGGTTGTGCATTCGCCCCATGAAGACCAAGCAGATACCTCACAATTGCGGGCTGAAGGGTTTCAGTAACCGACACTTTTGACATACCACAATCGCCTTTGAGACATTTTTGCTCTTGCCTGAGTAATGCGGGCGAACATTCTGTTCCTTGCGTCCCACTAGCTATCTGTCGAGTGCGAAAGCTTATTCCCAGTCCACACTCAGCGTCGCAAGGAGACCACGGAGACCACGACGTCAGCTTACAATCCATGGCTGAAAGTCAGAAATCTAAAATAACCCAGCTGTATAAAACGACTTACCACAGGGAAAATTATTGCAGGTTTGTTGCTGAGTGAATTCATCAGATTTGCACGCGGCACCAAACTCGCTTAACAAAAGCTGCCGTTCTGCTTCCGTCTTCTCATAAGAACGCTTCCTCGTTTGTGATCCTCCCGTCCCGCATTCAACAGAACATGGCGACCATGGGCCCCAGGGGGTTAGAACACAGGCTTTTAGTGTTAAATCTGAACATTCTGATCCTGTACATGGTTCAACTTCTTTGAGTGCAGGACATTTTATGTCACCCGTTGGTGGAGCCTGAATGACAATATATCTGTCTTAACGCACATACCTTTATACGTCTTTGCCTAAAACGTTTGCCAATGCCGCACGAATTCGAACATGCTGACCAGTCTAACCACTCCGATGTCTCGCACTCTCTCACTGACGAAATTTCTCTCCTTTATAATGAAAACTAACGACATTCTGGCATGAGACAGGACCTCGTCTGCACCAGCCCTGGGCATTCCGGAGCTCCATTCTCAGGTGCTTGTGCTATTTCGCGAGTACGTGTCATTTGACCGGGACCACATTCAACAGAGCATTGACTCCAATCACTCCAAGAAGAAACTTGACATGGTACAGCTGTAAGTAATGGTCAATGGAGAAATTGACTTACGGCAAGGTACCCCTTTGTTGCAACCCTTCCTTATTTCAGTTAGATCAGGACAAGGTTGTCCATTGAGTGATTTAGGTGTTACAATGCTTCTAGTTCTAGTTTCAACTCCGCCTAATCCATTCACCCCTCCCCGATCACACGTTATGCTGCAATCACTCCACTCGCTCCAGGTACCAACGACGCAATCAACATCTGGTTTTTGAATTTCTTGAGACAGGATCAAACTCACTCCAACAATCCCCTCCATCATACTGACAATCAGTATTATTACAGTCAGGCTCGCAATGCATATTTCCTATAAACCATTTCGCGCATCCAGGGGCACATACTGTGCGAGTTTTTTTTGGTTGTAAAAAAACTCACATTCACACAATCCACAAGATTCAGGACATGCATCAGCTACTCTAGAGTTGCGATAGACTTCCGGAATAAGCTCGATATCGCGATTCCTTTCTCTAGCAAGATCTACAATTTTCCTGTCGCAACCCAAACTTCCAATATTGCGAGATATAGTACGACATCGATGGCCCATTTCTTGAACCAGCGGATTGTCTTCACATGGAAAGCCTAACGCATTGCGTGGTTTGACATTATCTGAAGGCGGGGCTGGAGGTAATCGACGTCTTGCTCGATCTGGCTCTAGCATTCGAGTAGGCGATTGATGCTCATGATTATAGATTGGAATTAATCGGGAAGATGATTGAACATCATTATTGATTTTGAATTCTTTCCAGAAAAATAGACATCCAAACAGAACAGAAATTGGTATAATGCATCTCGTGAAATTCCACAACGTCATCTCGAGACTCCCGTAACTTATGGGAGTGATAAATGCAGTAGTTATACTATGTAAAATTTTGGTCACATAAAACGGAACATTTTTCTAGTATATTGTAAGAAGTCTCAAGGATCCTGTTTGCCCTCAATTCTAAGCTGTGACTGTAAAGTGACGGTGTCAAGCCGCCCCGTCGCCCATAGTAATTCTTGGCACATGCATTAGCTGACAGTATATCGCGCATTTTTTGATCTGAATGTTAACGAGATTCAATTTGACACATCCCAAAGAAGCTTCAAATATTATCGATACGGATTGCAGTGGTGGAATTAGAATACAGTAAGCAATTTGATTCATGTGAAGCGATAGAAAATCACATTTAAGCACAATTGCTCTGTCTCCTACCGTTATACATTTACTCAGCGGTGCTGTCGCTGGTGAGTTTTACCATTATTCTGTATAGGCTTTGCAGGTGGTTGTTCAAGATCAGTAACCGCGCCGCTTGATCGGCTAAAAGTAGTACTGCAAGTCACACGCTCTAGCCAACGTGTATCTGTTATTAGAACCTTCCAGAAAATTGTGCAAGCTGAAGGTGTTCGAGCCCTTTTTCGCGGAAATGGTGCTAATTGCCTCAAAGTGGTTCCCGAATGTGCAATAAAATTTGTCTCCTATGATTTTTTCAAGCGCCAAATTATCTCCTTACGACACCGAGCTGAGGTGCCTAGTAGCAATGGTCATCATTTTGAGATGTCAAAAGAGATCGAAACCGAATCAGCAGTACATCTTTCTTTAAAAGAACGTATAGGTGCTGGCGCATGTGCCGGGTAAGCCTTTCGGGCTTCACAGTGATTATGCGTGATCGCTCAGAATGATGCTATAGATATCAAGCATAAGCTCTGCAAAAAATTGGGATTGAAGGTACTTTGCATTCAGAGTCGTCGGTCAGCTATGTATCTACCCCCTAGAAGTTATCAAAACTCGATTAGCAACGGCGGAAACGGGGTGAGGCTTCTGCATAGGTTTAATTGTTCCAGCATGTATTACGGCATTGCCAATTGCATAAGCAAAATCTGGCGGTGTGAAGGAATTTCTGCATTTTATCGTGGAATGACGCCTTCGCTTTTGGGAATCATCCCTTATGCTGGATTAGATCTTGCATGTTTCGAGACACTAAAACGAAGCTACAAGAGCCGGCAATCAGGTATTGCTCATAATCAGAAAACTTTTGTACTTCAGAACCTGAGCATGCGGCACTACCAATCCACATCGTGCTAGGATGTGGTGCATTGTCGAGTGCTTCCGGTCAACTATTCGCGTATCCCTTAGGTGTGTTTTAAGTATCATAGAGTTTATTTTCAGCCCTGGTACGCACAAGAATGCAAGCAGATGGAATAGGTAATCAGCCACACAGATACAGAGGTAAGTATAGAGATAATTGAAATAATATTTTTAGGGATGGTAGATGTATTTAGACAAACAATTCAACAAGAAGGCTTTCTCGCACTATACAGAGGGATCATGCCCAATCTTTGCAAAGCTGTATGAAAATTTTTTCTATCACAACATGCATTAGGTTCCAGCGGTTTCTATTACATGGGCAATTTATGAATCATGCAAAAGTTACTTACACAAATTGCAAATTCATTAGATTTTTTTTTCATGTACAAAACATACATACTCTCTTTTAATTTTGTTAGTGCACATTTAATTCTGATGGTGGACGCCAATTAGGGTCAGGCAAACCCGTATGTGGGTCTGTACCCAATGAACGTCGGAAAAGTAATACATGAATTTCTGGTTTGTGTTGCATGTAGTGCTGCCAGCCACGTGATTGTTGCACGCCGATACCACGCCATTCCTGCTCAGTAAGAAGTCCGTTCTGTCGGCGCGCCATCAATGCTTTTGCATCAGCAGCCATTTGTCGTGTTAGGATCACATGGCGATATTCATAGTAATCATCACGATACTTTTCCGAATATGTGGGTTCTTCAGGGTATTGAACCATATTAATGGTTATTTCTATTACTGAGACTACTGTTGAAGTTTTTGTTGTTGTTGTTCTTGCATGTGCCGGTATAAAACAAGCTCAAACAATTTGTAAAAATTATGGGTGACGAAAGCTGGGCGGATTATATAAAAAACTCATGCATTGGAGAAAATTGCTGGGCAGCGGCGGTCGCGTACACGGTATGGCAATACTCGTTTCTATAGCCAATAGGAATCGGGTGAAATGTTTGAGGTTGCCGCTGATGACGACAAAGGGTGGGAGCATTTGTATGCTGAGGAACATGAGAAGGAGGTTGAGGGCAAGGTGAGGACGTTTACTAAGGTATGCAGCTTTTTCATTAGCCCACGAAAATCAATGAAACCGCTAATTTACTCGAAGTTATTACGAGCGGAAGAGCCTCAACTGGCCTTTGGCTCGGTGGTATCAAATATCAAATCGTAAAAAACGTAAGATACATGAAAAAGCTAACTCGAGACTGACTTTCTTTACAGGATACTATGCCCTTCAAAGACTCTTCCTCATATCAAGTCGTTCTTTTTGCCAAGGGAAAAACCGGAGGATGTATAGCAGTTGGACCGACGTACACGGTTGTTGGGCTGTATGATGAAGAAAAAGAGCAGACCAAAAACGGTTGTGTTGGAGATATTCTGGAATTCTGCCACGCTATCAGAGAGATGTAATCTTCAGCAACAGCAGTAGTAGTGTAGACTATAAATAGTTAGGCGTTTTTGCATTAATTTTTTTTGGTGTTCCGCTGACTTTGAATCAATTGATCAATTCTACAATATAACGGGTGTCAGGACTGAGTAATTTAGTAATCATAGGACAACAAGGGGGCAGATATGATTGCTGTGAAGGCGAGGCATCAGTGGAAGAGCACATGGTAGATACTGAACCCGGCAGACTCTTTGGGTGCAAACTTACTGCTACTGGTCTTACGACTCTTCCTATGCAATTGCCATCTATCACTACGTCGCGGGCGACGAATCATTGACGACGCCTCAGCTTGATGGCTTTTATTATCGAGTTGTTGCGAACAATATGTTTTACGGACTGTTTTAAAAGGGTGCAACAGAAAATATTCATCCTGAAAACGCATCGCAGCCTCTCAAATTACAAGTTACTGCTGTTCCGGGGGGTATTCCGTACGAGACTGTCTGCATCATCATGACTTCGAAGCAGACTTACCTTATCAACAATCTTCTTCAGGCTCCTAAGGAGTTCACATCGTCTACTTTTTAAAGAGGATCCTACCTAAATTGAAAGGGAGCCATTCCAAATTATGATCCAGAAAGCACGTGCAAGATTGAATGACGCACCTGCTGAACATTTGCAAAATATATCGGCCGCGACTAGATTGCAACAAAGCGGCGCTCTGTGCGGTCCTCAGGCGACGGTCCCTTCTTAAGCCAATCTCGAATTAATAATTTGCGTTCATTAATCTAATACAACAAGGTTGTGATACCATCAAAATGAGGAAAATACCCATACCTCTCGATTTGCTGCTTCTTCTAACAGTTGCTCTCGACCACAAGTCCTTCGACCATATTTCGGAGGCGGAGATGGAATTAAACCAGCATGACCGAGCAATTGCATTATGGGAAGACTTCCCGTTGCTCCTGCCTGGTACCAGAATTTGTCTTATGCTTCCGCACACATACCGCAAGCCAAAACTTCACTCGTGAAAATCTTAAGCGAAGATCCTGAACGCCTCCCTCACCTCGCGGGACAAAACTACCGAGAACTTCCATATATTTGCCTCCCGGAGGATCTGATAATATGAGCTTATATGTGCATGATTGATGTACCTCCTTTATGGCATGCTACAAATTTTTGAAAGCGGCGTGCTCTAGTCCCAGCAATTTGCAATCTAAATATAGTGGGTCCTCGCTTTCTATCGAAAAAATTTGCAAAGAGTTTGCGCACCATAAGAAGGTCTCCTGGCAGGCGTGACTTTTGCACAGGCACTAAAGCATTTAATGTGCCGCCGCTCCACTACATGTGGTTCTCTAGCTTGTTCTTGTTATGTCTCATGTTTCATTCAAAGACCACCAGCACCTAGGGCTGAGCATGGGTCCCGACAAACCACAAAACAATAGCAATGATGGCGGTATGTGAGTTGATGATTGCGATTAAAATGCGATTCAGGAAGAAGGACATCAAGTGTTGCTTCTGGGATTGATCAAATATATGATGAAAATTTCTCAGAGTTACCAGGCGTCACCTCTGGCGTCGTATTTCGAGATTCTTCAAGAACACTAATAAACATAAATCCAGGCGATGAAGTAAGCCTTACGGGTACAGAGGAAGAGAGGCGAAGCAGAGCATTATCTCTGGACATTTTTCGTCGAATCAAACAAAAAATGCATGATGGTCAACCAGTTGAGCCTGGAGGATTACACAGAATAGCTCGACTTCCCCGATTCGTTGACAAAGTTGGATTGACAGAGAAACTAAAAACGTTTGTTATTTTAGAAATTTTTCGGGGTCATCAGATAATCTTAAATTGGAAATGCAATGATCTAATACAGCATGTTAATGCAATTCTTGAGAGCTATCAAAATACTCCTCTTCCACTTGATCGCGTATCTTCGCTTTCTGAGATGCATGGTCTAACAAAAGCTGATGAGGATATTTCACCAACAACAACAACGACGACAACTGCAGACAAAACTATAACTCAAGGAGGCGTTGCAATCGTTCATCATCATTATCATCATTATTATCCGAGCAGTCGAGCGATGCGTAGTTCTGGAAGATCTTCAACTCAAACAAGTTTTCTTACATATAGAGATTTAAGACAGGTAAAAAGCGGCGTGTCATTTTCTCAGTTGATATTTTTAACAGGTTTTTACAGACGGAAGTCCCGTTCCTTCAATTGAAATACGACGAGGGTGTATTGTTCTTTGTCTTCCGCCGCTTTCTTGCGTATTACTTGCGGATCGAGTGTATTTACTGGTTGTTGAAGATATGGAAATGGAAGGTCTTATTTCGGCATTGCAGTCTTTACAATTGAAACACCTAGGACGATTTGCAGAATTGAAGGAACGTTCTGATTCCTCTGGTTTACTCTGGAGACGCACTAGACGTATAGATGATGACAATAATAATATTTTCGATGTTGGTGCTGGTGGTTTTGGTGGAAGTGGGGGGGGGCTAGGTGGTGATCCATTTCCCGTTGAATTTGAATCACTTGAGTTACTTATTTCGGCAGCATTTGAACAATTAGAAGCAGATATAAAACATTTAGAAAGACAATATAAAGAAATAATTGATGATCCTGAAAGTCGTAATCCAACAAGTGCTGGTGGAGAAAAGTTGCACACCTTAAAAAAACATACAAGAATTTATCAAGATCGTGTATCATTATTTGATCGTGCATTTAACGAATTAATGGGAAGTGCAGAAGGTCGTCTTGGAATGGAATTATCTAGATTAAGAGAGGATTTGCAAATGGAAGGATTGTTGATACGAAAACTGAAAGGTTTAATAAAAGGAAATGTCGTTGATCCATTACCTATGTTGAAAACAAGTGAACAATGTGAAAGAGCCCTAGGAAAATGGCGTATGAGGCATATAGAGGTGAGAAAAAAAAAAAATTTTTTTTTTTTTTTTTAGAATATTCCCGACCCTGATCTTGAAATATTATTAGAATTTTTCGATCAAGAAGTTGAAATGGTAAGATAATATTTATGATGAAATTTTTTTTCTTAAGTTCAGACAACGAGTGCTACAACTCTTCGAATCGTTAGATGGTACTGAAAGACTCGTCCGATTTCGACTTGCCCTGAATCGTAATAGATTGTTGCGTTGGGACGTTGGGTCGGGAATGCTTGCAGTGACAATTGGAATCGGAACATTACTATCTGGTAAGTGAGTGGGACTTTCTCTAAAATGAAATTGATCAGGAATTTTCGGAATGAATTTAAACAGCACTCTAGAAACCAGTATCAGTGGGTTTCTAGGTGTTGCAATTGGCATTGGGGTATTTACTGTTGTTGCAATGATAACTGTACTGATCCTGATACGTGCAACAAGGCTCTAGGTTCAGACGAAAAATGCCGCTCCCTTTAGCAGTGCTGCGCTCGGCACAGGGGCGGCCTATGATGGTTGAATTAAAAAATGGCGATACATTAAGCGGAATCCTTCAAGCATCGGATTTGTACATGAACCTACACATTCGTGATCTAGTCTGTACATCCAGAGATGGCGATAAGTTTTGGAAAATACCAGAGTGCTACGTGCGTGGCAATAATGTGAAGTATATGCGTTTGCCTGATGAAGTACTTGAAGTAGCGGCAGCAGCTGCGGAGCGTCAAACACAAGCATCGCAACGTGGTCGCCGTTCAGCAGATTGGCAACCTAGTAGTGGTCGTGGACGTGGTAGAGGTTTAGATCTTACAAAACCTCAACCAGTAACGACGGCACGAGGTAGAGCGAGAGGCAGTAGCAGAGTAAAGTAATAAGAAGCAATAATAAATTTAAAAAAAATTTAAAAAAATTTTTCTGAATCATTTTGGAGAACAAGAAGTAGAATTGTTTAACCGTCGCTGTTTCACCGTCTGTCCCTATTTTGCGTCTCTCCTGTTTTATGTCAAGACATAGCAAAAACAACACTGCGCACTCCATATTCACTTATTATGAACGACGAAAATTAAAAGGCATGTCTTTGTGTCTAATGTTGAGTTGTTTTATTTAGACAGTGGTACTCTAAAGGCACACTTAGATGGAGAAAATTTAAGAAACTTTGAGGATTGTTGGCTATGTTTACGGCCAGCAACACAACCAGTGTGTACTGACGCAGGTAAAAAAAAAATTAAATTTATTTTGAAGGTTACATTTATTGTCGCGACTGTTTATTGTCTAATTTGTCGGCTCAAAATGAAGAAAATGATAGAAAACAAATTGAATGGCAACGAGCTCAAAAGGCATTGTCAGAGGTGATAAAATTTCTTTCATTTTAAATTTAAAAAGAAAGCTGAAATTGATAAAATTATTGAAAAAGAAAAAGAAATTAAATCATTCATAGATTCAAATGAAAAGTTTACGACAAAATCTCAAGTAAAATTTTTTTTTTTAAAATAATTTTTTTAAAAGGTTGTCAAATTCTTAGAAAATGATAAAAAAGCTTCTCTTGCAAATAGTTTTTGGGTAAATATATTTCTATTTTTATTCTTATTTAGGTAGCTGAAAATACTCCTCAAATTGTTAAACAAACATCTACTATTGTGCCTTTATTAGAAAAACCGACAAAGTAATTTTTTTTTTTAATTTTTCATACAATAGATGTCTTTTATGTCCAATGTCAAAAAAAAGAGTACGACTTAAGAAATTAATTAAAATAATTCCTGAAATTTTAAAAAATGAAAAATCGTAAGCGTTATATATTTTATTTTTATTTTATTAGACATATTAAATGGATATGCTCAATATCTGCTAAAGAAATTGGCTGTCAAAAAGCTGTTGTTATCCGTCATACGGGACAGATAGTTTTATTGGTAAGAAATAAAAAAAAAAAAAATAAACTTTTTTTTTATTTTTTTTTTTAAGGATTGCATCAAACGTGGACTTTTAGATGGACTTATTTATGGAAAAAAAAAATTTGGTCCAGAAGATTATGTTCCTTTAATTCCTGGTGCAACTGGTTTTGTGTCTCATAATAAAGTCGAGTCATGTTTAACTCGACCAGTTATGGAATAAAATGTCATCAATTGAATCTTCTTCTTTAAAATTTTTTACACTATATGCAAATAATTTATTTATATCATCTTTAACAACGTCAGTAGATACATCACAATTTCAAATACAATCATTATCAAGAACAATATATCCATATTGTTGTATATGTCCTCCAAAGCCTTTTATTCCTTTCACAAAATCGAAAGAAAATATAAAAATTCGACAAAATTTTTTGGCACAATCAATTTTGAAAAAACTTAGAAATTTTGTTTTATTTTCTGAATCGAGTGATGAAACAATAGGTGTTATCCTATTATTTGTTGAATTATTAGATCTAACTTCAGGTTTGAAAAAAAAAAAATTTTTTTTTTTTTCAGATGGAATTACTTTAAAATCAGATTGGGACATAACTATTTTTAATGAAATCAAATTATTACAAGAATTTTATAATAAAGAAAATTATCGTTTAATATGTTTTATGGGTAAGGGTACCAAGCAATCTATAAATCAGTGAGTTTTTTTTTTTTTTTTTTAAATTGTAAGGGGGGAGTCATATGATAATAAATCAAATAATTTTGTTTTATCATTATTATTTGATTATTCTACAAATGTCTGGTGGTCTGCGGGAGGAATATCAGAATCGGTAAAATACACAATATTAATGAGAAATTTTTAGTTATTATGGTTGGAAAGAATAGCTGCTACTATGAATAAATTTATTTTAAAAAAAGGAGGAATATTATCAGCATTTAATCAAACAAAATCTAAATTAGCAAATAAATCTTTACCTGATAATCAAAAATGGTAAAGTTAATTTAATTATTATATATTTTGTGGGTGGTTTAATCAATTACTTGAGATACCAGGAATCAACAATGCATCTGCAGAAGCAATAATTCAAAGGTTTGCATAAAAAAAAAAATATACAAATTTTTTTTTAGATTCTCTTCTCCATATGAATTAATTAGTTTTTTAAATAATGAAAAAGAACTTGATTCCTCTGAGAAGATTAATGATATATCTAATATCATAGTTGTCCGAATCAATAGTAACAAGAAGCTTGGGTTGACTTTGGCTAATAGGTATTTTTTTTCTTAACAATTATTATTTTTAGAATTGTATCAATTTTTGGCTCTAATGCAGTCCCAATGGATTTTATTCATAAATAAAAAAAAATTTTTTTTTTTTATTTTTAAAAAATTAAGTCATATATTAAAAATTTTTTTTTTAATTATAATCTTAACTTTGTTTCTCCAGTATTTTTTTGACTTATATTACGCATTTTCAAAGCCTCTAAGCGTTTTTCTGTGGCCGCTGCTATCAATTCCCTCCTTTTATTTCTTTCATCATTTGCCAAAATAATATTATTATTTTCAAAATTTATATTGTCATTTTGTTTATTTTGAGATTTCTTATTCTCAGATAATTGTTTATCATTTGATTTTGTTTCTTTAAATTCTTCAACTCCTTTTTTTTTTTTCAAACAACAACCCATAACAGTATACCAGTCACAATACTACTTTTCCTTAAAATTTAAATAATTATGATATATTTTATTTATGAAAAACATATTGAGCCAAACAAAACTCAAAAAAAAAAAAAATTTTTTTCTTTTTCAAAATATAATTAATATATATAGTACAATTAATTTGAATATGTTCCTATATATTTAATAAAAATTAATTTATATAAACAATATTATTATTTTTGTTATAACAATAATTTTTTTAATAAATTTTTATTTAAAATTTTCTGAGAAAAAAAAAATATATTTTAAATTTATTTAAAAAAATTTTTTTTAATAAAATTCCATAACAGTTTGTAAACTTATTTTTAAATTTTTTACACAATGAGTACGTATTATTCCTAAAGATGAGCCTTCTTTATTATATTTCAAATTTTCCAACTGTTTTTGATATGAACTGAAAAAAAAATAATTTTTTTTTTTTTTTAATTTACCAAATAGCTAATGCAGTTGATACAAAATCTCTTGTACCTTTTTTTGGTCCATCATCTATTAATTTATTATCTTCAAGCATTTTACCAAGAAATCTGTTTAAAAGAATTATATCAATTTAATTATACTTTTTTCGTGAAGCTCCTAGACATAATGCAATTCCTTCAGGAATATAAGTCATTAATTTATCTAAATTTTTTATAATTTCGTAATTATGATTTGCAAATTTTGAAAATCCAAGCCCAGGATCAATAAGTATACGCCATCTTAAAAAAAAATTTAATTAAATAATTTTAAAATACCTAGGTATACCTAAAGCTAATGCTTCATCAACACATAATCTTAATTCCATTGCTACTTCTTTAATAACATCTTCATATTCTAGATTAATTTTTTTTTTAATTTTTTTTTTTATTAACTTACGAGCATATTTCATCATTGTTATTGGTGTACCGCGAATGTGACCCAAAATGATAGATACATTCAAATTTGCTGCTGTTGAAAGTATATTTTTATCATGACGACCTCCCGAAATGTCATTTAACTGATTAAATTATTTATATACTTATTTATACCATATCAGCTCCCGCTTTTACACCTTCTTTAAGAACTTCTGATTTTCGAGTATCAATAGATATTGGGATATCACTAATCTAGATTTTTATTTTTTTTTTTTCTCTTATTACTTTTCTAATTGCTTTGATAGCAAGGACAACTCGACGAATTTCCTCTTTAACATCAACATCATTACGACCGGGAGCCGTTGATTCTCCGCTTAAAACTTTTTTCTCGGAGTTTTAGCTCACCCCACATCAATTATATCAACGCCGTCTTTAATCATTTCATTAACATGTAATATAATAGCTTCTTCAGTCAAATAAGATCCTGTTTTAATAAATAAAATTTTTATCTATTAATATAACTTATTATTTTTAATTATTATTATTTATTAATTTATTTATAATTAAACTTCTTTCTATTATAAAAGTAATTATTATAAAAGTAATTATTATAAAAGTTATTATTATTATTATTATTATTATTATTATTATTATTTATTATTATTTATTATTATTATTATTCATTATTATTATTATAAAAGTGATCATTATTATTATTATTATTAATGTTATTATTGTTATGACTAATCCTAATTTATTAAGTATTGTTATTGTTGATCCATTCTATAATTAATGATTATTATTATTTTAAATTAATAAAAATTATTAATTATTTTTAATATTAATATTATCAATTATAATTATAATTATTTTAAAAATTTACCCCCATCTGAGAAACTATCAGGAGTTACATTTAGAATACCCATTATAGCGGGCTGAAAACCAGGACCAAAAGGAAATATATTGTCTGGTCTTGTTACAAAAACTCTAATATAATTTATTCTTTTTTGTATATACCTCGTAGGCAGAGAATTTAAAGGATCTGTAAATCCTGTACTTTTTGACAAATTCATTTTAATAGAATCTTTAACATTAATTTTTTTACACTCGACATTATATTCCGAAATTGTATCAGCTAATGGACACAAAACAAAATTTCTTTCCAAAAGTCGTGGATGTGGTAAAATTAAATTTATTTCTTCTTCCGTTTGAGATCCATTGACAGATTTATTATCATAAAGTAGTAGATCAATGTCTATGGTTCTTGTATCATATATAGATTGCGCAATTTCTTCTGACATTTCTCCTGTTGGTCTAACCCTGTTCAAATCTCGTTCAATAGATAGTGCCTGCTTCAAAACCTCATAGGGATTTTTTCTCAACATCTCTATGACAATTACTGCATTCAGATGTGCAGGAACACCTTCAGGAGACAAATTTTGATTTTCCTTTGCTTTAGCAAAAACCTGTCGTCGTTTCCATACATCAGGTGGTGCTGAGGTTCGCTTTGTATATGCTGCCAGGGTCTCAAACAAACCTGAGCAACTCAACAAAGATCCGAGATTAGATAGAGCTTTGACTGCGGCTTCGATGTAGCGCAGACGTTGAGAAGCAGGAGGCGCATTTGATCCTAGAGCAAAAACAGCTATAGATGTTGTTGTTGCAGTCGATTCAAGTACTGAGCAACCACGTAGAGTCTTCATCAACGCATGCATTTAGTTTTTAAGCATAATAAACAAGTTTAAAGGCAAATTTTTTCGCCATTCTACTACAATAATTTACAGGTTTTTGTGAGTATGCGGCATAACTCAAGTAAATGCCAAAATAAAAAGATAAATAATAATGTTTACGGGGCGGGTGTAGCATGATATATTAAATTAAATTATTTAAGCCCAAACCCTCTATTATGCATTAATGCCAATGCTAAATACTTTTGCAGCTTTGCTTTATCTTGATAATCCGGTAGTAGTAAATAATTGAAGCATGTATGCGCAGCGGGAATCCTAAATTTTTTTAAATTTTATAAAAATAATTTTACCTTTCAATTTCAGAGCCAGCGCGTCCAATTATAAATTGAAGATCAGACAAGCCGCGTACTGGGACACGATCGGAACCTAAAATTTATTAAGAAATATCAAGCTTTAATTTACCGGTTACAAAGAACAATAATTTTCGTTGCTCCTCCGGACTTAAGCTGTGCACAGTGTCCCAAAAATCTCTTATAGTTGTTGACTCCTTAACATAGCCATCCCTGTACTCAGTTACTCGCTCAAGAGAATGAAAATCATATTCTGGCGAGCCACAAATCAATAGAACGAGTTCGGAAGGATCAAATTTCACACTAGCTATTTCCTCTCCACAGCATTGTAAGAAGCCTTTTTTAAAAGCCTGAATATTTTGACTTATGGAAAAATCCTACTGAGAATTGTTGTTCAATTGATCGATTTAGAATCCAATCAACATAGGCTTCAACATATTGAATTCTGATAATACATACAGCTATTAAGTATTGTAATTTCTTACCTATTCTCTGTGGTGACATTTTCATTGATATCTCTTCCTTCAATTAAGGGTCGACTTTCTCTAACAAAAAGAACGTCGACATCAATACTAAACGTCAATTCCGTTTCGGCCAAAGTACTTTCAGACATTGATAAAATTTGACGCAAGGAGCTGATTAAAAAAAAATTTTTTTTTGATAACTTGCTTTGCAATAGATGGCTCAAATTCTTCAAGATCGTCTAAACCAACAGGTTCATCCAGCAATTTCTTATATATTGCCAATGGAAAATGTAAATCTAGAATAACATTGTTGTATATTGCTAAACCAAGGATGACACCAATCAGCTCAAATTGCAAATTGCTCTCAAGTGATCTATTATCAATCCAAAATACTCTACTACTTTCTTCATATTTAAACATTCCATAATTAGGATCAAAAAGCTGAAAAAAATTAGTTTAAAAAAAAAATTATTACTTCAGCAATGAGAAGTTGAAAAAATTCTTTGGTTACCCCCCCTTCATCAACACCTTCTTCTTCATCAAAAACAATTTTCAATTGTTTTCTTAGATCTTTTAATGAAGCTGTTGCCGTAAGCTTTTACTAATATAAATATTAAACATATGAATTTACTTTTCTTAATGAATCATGTACAATATCTGAACGTCTCACTCTTAGCACTAGATATGGTTGAGCAATTCTCAATCTGAAAATATAATTTTTTTTTTTTTTCTTTTCACCCAAAAAACTGAATCTGTGATTGTCTTCCCAATACATGTTGATTTATAATATTTTGATGAAGTAAGTACCAAGCTTTTGTTGATATATCAAGAACAAAAGAATTTCTAATTAAATTAAAATCCAAATTATTACCCGAACGCCATCTTAAGAATATAAAAATTTATTTAAAACTTACTGAGTAAAATCTAATCGCGTTAATACTGGAGCAGAATTAATTGCATCATTATAAAATTCGGTTATATTTAAAATTTCTAATTTTTGTTTAATTAATTTTTTTTCATGACAAATTTTTTTTTTATTCTCAATAATATCAACTTCTAAAGATGTTGATAATCGAACCTGTCTTCTCTTATTTGCTTCATATATTGTCTAAAAAAAAATAAAAAATATTTTAAAAAAAAAAAAAAAAATAATAAAAAATATTAAAAATCAAAAAACATTTTTTTTAAAAAAAGAAAATTAAAATCATTAATATTTTTTACTTTAATATAATTTAATGCATGTCTAATAATAGGAGCTTCATAATCACGTAAATGCATCCATCCACCTTCTTTACTTAAATTTGTTAAAATTCCTACTATAAAGATTGAGTGTTGAATAAATTTGAAACATACAAGTAATTAATTGTTGTATAACAGCTAAATGCTGTCTTAAAATAATTGCTGGTGAATTAGTATACCTTAAAATAAATGATAATTTAAATTTTACCAATTTATGAGAATTTCACGTGATTCATTTTTTAAAAGCGTATGAAGTCTTAATAATTCTGTTAACGCATTTTTTGATTTTTCTGGATCTGTCATAAATAAGGGACACTCTAAATTTAATTTTTTTTAAAATTAAATTACCAAGTAAAATAAAAAAAAATCGTAATTGAGAAGGTTGTCCCAAACTTAAAAAAATAATAAAATATATAACTTACGATTCATAATTTCTATTTTGTATAGTTTGAAGTTTATCACCAAGTTTTTCAATAGCAGAATATATAGGTATTACAAATTCTAATTAAGAGTAATAATTAAAAATAATAATTATTATGATAGATTTTTACCATTATTTTCATTTGCTTTATTCTCTAATTTCTTATAAAAATACTCAACTTTGTCCCAATCAATAGATGAATTTATATTTGAAAGTTTCTCTTCTAATGAAAAAAATATTCGATTCAAACAAAAGAAATCAAAAAATATAATCTCTGAAAATATAAAAATTATTTATTCTTCTAACCTAAATTTTTATTAAAATTATCATTGTAAATTTCTTGATCAAAATTTATAAGTCGTAATTGACATTCATTTAATATTTTTAATTTATCTTCATCTCCCGCTATTGCTTTGAGCGTCGATGCTGCAGCTTAACAAAATATTTTTAAAAATAATTTTAAATAATTATATTATTATAAATAATACTTTAATTATTATTATAATTAATACTTTAATTATAATTTTATTTATTATCATTATTATAATTATTATGATTATAATTATATTAAATACCTTCTGTTGGATCAATATCAATGAGAAGATATTCATTCCAGAACTTTGGGAATCGCTCTTTAAATACATTGACTTGTGGGTCCTCCATTGTCAGGTCTATCATTTAAGGGACCTTATATAACGTATACAATTAATTCCGCTAGAAATTATGTGTACCTGATATCTGTCCCTATAATAAGGGACAAATAAAAAACAGAACAGTATAATAAATTAATCAAAATGTCGGTCCCTGAATTCGGCAATGTCAAAACAGATGCTGGATTACAGAAACTTAATGTTTATTTAACGGAGCGATCATATATAATTGATTATTCACCAACTAAATTGGATGCACAAATATTTGGGAAGTTACTCGGTTCACCATCCAGCAAGTATCCGCATGCAGCGCGATGGGCTAGACATATAAGTTCGTATTCGGAAAAGATTAGAGCTGAATGGCCGGAAGTCAAAATGGACAAGAAAGAGGAAGAGGATTTCGATTTATTTGGTAAAATTCGAAATAAATTTATTCAATTATTTATAGGTGAAGAAACTCCTGAAGAAGCTACTGCAGCTCAAGCAATGAAAGTTAATAAAACTACAGACAAACCGAAAAAAGTTGTAAGCAAAAAAAAAAAAATAAAATTTCAATAGGTGATTAATAAATCTCAATTAATTATTGAAGTTAAACCATCATCACTCGAAACCAATCTTGATGAATTAGAAAAATTAGTCAAAAAAATAAAAATGGATGGTGTTGAATGGTCTGTGACTTGTAAAAAAGTTCCGATTGCATTTGGATTAATGAAGTTACAAATTGGATGTAATATAATTGATGATCTTGTAAATACTGATGATATATTAGCCCAAATTGAATGTTTGGGACTTGATGAAAAAAAAGCTGCAGAAAAAATTGCAAGAAGAGATGCAGGTGAAGATGAAGATGATGAAGAAGAAGAAAGTGATGCTTTGGTACAATCAGCAGAAATTGTTAGTTTTAATAAATTGTAGATTTTAAATTTTCTTGAAACAAATAATTTTAATTATTTATAAATTATATTTCTGTTATTATAAATTTTTCTTAATCTTATTACAATTATTTTATTAGTTTTTGTAAAAAAAAAAAAAAAAATTTTAAGAACAAATTTAGTTTTAAAATTTCTATTATTAAAGTTTGTATTAATTAAAATTAAACAAATTTATTTTCTTCAAAATCTTTTTGTAAATTTATAATTCTTTGAAATTTTATTTTGAAAAAATTTTAATTTTTAAAATAAAATTTCCATTTTTAATTCTGAAGCTGATTTATTAAATCATTTGTTAAAACTAAATTCTTACATCCTAATTAATATAATTGAAATAAAATAAAAAATATTTTTAGAATAAAAAATATTTTTAAAATAAAAAATATTTTTAAAATAAAAAATATTTTTAAAATAAAAAATATTTTTGTTGTGTAAATATTTTCTTTGAATATCTTATTTTATAAAAATAATACATATGAAATATTGCAAAACTTTTTTTTAATAAAATATTATAAAATAATATTTATGAAACAGAAAATGTTGAAATAGAAATTATAGAACCTGTTAACGGAAATAAATAGCGTCCAACATGATGATTATCACTGTAAATTTCAGAAGTCATTGAAGTTAAATGAATTCTATTAAAAGAACAATTTTCAAAATAAAAATTAAAAAAAGCAAATATACGGAATGTATTATTATTTGCAGGATAGGTTGGATTTCCCGCATAAGTCCCAAAAGTACTAGGTATCGATTCTCTGAGATCAACATCCTGAATAAATTCATTATTATTATAAAAAAGAATTCTACTCCCATCATGTAATGATGAAGCCCATAGACCAAAATAATTGATTTCTGAATTATCCAATGTTTTGAGAGACAAAATTGTATCTTTTTGACACGGACCCAAAGTTCTCAAGAATTGCCATTTCTCTGGTGTTCCGTATAAATCAGAACCACCATTAAGGGATCTTTTTTCAATCATAAAATCAGAATAATCTCCAGTAATCATATTTGTTGTATTAACACCTACTGTACTATTAAAATGAGATTTATATTCATTTCCGGATTCTATATTATCAAAAGTCTCTACACCATAACTTGTGAAAAGTGCCCCCGACTTTTGTACTCTAGGAGCCTCTAATGTTACATATAACTTGCAAATACGGCCAATACAAAAATTAATTGAAATTAAGAAAATTATAAAATAAATTAATTTAAACATTATTTTTTAATATGCAGGTTTGCGAATCTTATATATAAATGCAGTCTCCTTGTTTATCTAACACAAAATTTTATTTTCAAAAAATTTTTTATAAAATTTAAATAATCATTTATTAATTAGTTTGATGTAAGTTTACTTTTTTAAAATTATATTAATTTTAAAATAATTTTACAATCAATTTTTATACTTAATTTAAGCACGATTTCTTATAAGGAATCATTGTAACAATTTATGTGCCATTTTTTATTTTTAAAAATTATAATATTTTGATGATGATTACAAAAAAAAATGACGAAAAAAATTGAAAAAACATTTATTATAGAAAGTTAATCAACTTCGTAACATCATGCACACTTTAATAATCCAGCTCAGGACAATAGCAATATCATAACCACCGAAAAGAATAGTTCTTTTTTGAATTCAACAACATACAAAAAAAAAAAGATAAACAATCCAAACAAGTTTTTCATTTTCCGAATGTTGTATCAAAGATATCTTGAATCATTAATGTTGAATTTTTATTGTCACATGTCCCAAATCCGTCTTTGGGACATACTATTGTAAATTGACAAAATACTGAAATAACCGACTTAAGACATAATCTCTGCTATGTTAATACAAATCTATGTATTTCTATTTTTCTAAGATTTTATTGACTTTTTTTTTTATTATTTGATTTGAGAATTCAGTGTAAAAAGATTAATAATTTAACAATCAGCTATACAAAGACGTATCATCTTATTTAAAAATTTTTCTATATGATTTAGTAGAGTTCAGTAAATGGTTCAACAGAAGGGATGGAAAAAGAGTAGCATCATCTAGGTTGTAGTTCGAGAGGTATTTGAATCTATCTGTGCTCAATCGGGACTTAAAACTTGATACGACAAATCACTATTTCTGTTAAAATATCATCAATTGTTTTTAATGATACTCGAGACATGAATGAAGACTGCAGATTTTTATTTAAAAAAAAAACTTGAATAAAATAAATTTTCACTGAAGTCGTTTTTATTTAGATCATAGTATGTACAACATTTGTTTAAAGTATTGATTGCTTCATTAATAAAACTCATAGTCAAATTTATGATTTAATTTCAAGTTAATTTTACTGAAGAATATTCCGTCATACCGTTCAGAATAGCGCTGACAAATGCTAAACAAATAGCTCAAGGTCATCTCAGTCGTTTATAGGACTTTCACTCCCAAAACTGCCAGTGCTTTCAATCATCATCACGGGTAGCAAGATGTACTGTCGATGTGGCAATGAAACGTGGAGACACTTTAGAAGTGATCCTGTTCGAGCACAGTCGACATTTGTTATTATGAGAACTTCCACCCAAAGGATCAATCGCCACGAAAAAAAGCTTGGTTTATTCAAAATCGGATGTACTTTTCATTGAAAATCGAGCGAATGTTTAGTTTTTATGCCGTTTGCCTCGGAATGTACTAACTACTTAATGAGCCATCCACCACTTACATCCTGACAACTCACTTATATTTCAAGCACATGGACATTTATAGCTTGAAACTCCATCAGAAGAAAAACATAAATAAATAGAATCTCTCTGACTGTTACACTTCAAATCGACTAGACCTGATGCTTGACTTAAGAAGAAAAACTGTACAGACTCGAACACCACATAATCCGATTCACCTACGCTCTGGTGAAAATATGCACGTAATTGGGTAACTGCATGCAGGCATGCATTCATGAAGAGCATCCAGCGCTTGAATGAAGATGTCCGATGGCACACTAACGATCGAAGGTAATGTATATTAAATACGTGGGTTTCCACATACTTGTCTTAGTGTATAGCGGCTCTATATCTCACATTAGGTCTGTGCTGTGAGAAATTCTCAGCTTCAAAATCATCGATCATTAATTTGAGTAATCCTCGTCCGAGCTCTCACGTATCCTCTCATTATAAATAGCCTGCCTAGCCAACTTCACAGCCACAGTATTTTAGCCAGCTCGTACGGCCCATAGACTCATAAACTTATATTGGTTGTTGATGTTGTGAAGCGATGCTTAGGACATCCAATTTCATCTTTATGTGAGAAGGAAAATTCGACATTTTCAAGCTCCTTTCAGACACCGCATCGGCTTCATCAACGAAGGCTGAGTTCCCGACATTTCGGAATAAGTGGCCGAGTCTTAACCAGCATTTGGCATCCCAGAGAGGTCTTCTTTACGGGCAAATTCAATTTATGCTCTCAGTACTAGCGTTGAGCCTACCTCTCAGACACCCCCTCTATAAGGCCTCAAGCTTCCTTTCTCTGATGCCGATGGGCTACGGGCTGTATCCAATTGAGCCAACCTGCTGCTTAGACACAGAGAAGTCGTCTCGCGTACCAAGAAGTCGACTTGTTCTCTATGGGTCGCCTTTGGTGTCTCCATGGTACTTTTTTTACGTGGAAGGCGGGCTCGCATATCCGGTACAGAGACTACAGTGCTGCGGGTGTGTCACTTTTTGTCGGGAACGGACGACCCACTGCTACTTGAATTTTCGAGGCCTACCACTGCTACCTCAGCAACGCCAGACTGCATCAATAAATGTCGTCAGCAAAGCATGCTTGAGTCAAGATGTATGTTCTTGCCTAACGTGCGTTCGATTACCCTGGTTATAATCACAAAAATCTCTGTGGTTACATTAGTCCCTAGTCGTCTACTCATGTGTAACACACATAACACATTCTCACCTAAACCAATCGTGCTCCTTCTGAAGTTGACGGGTATAACGCATATCCAAAACACGTCGATCTCGAATTAGAGTGTGCCTTCTAGAAACTCCAACTTGTGCACAAGGAATTTCAAAGTTCTTGTGACTTTTGAACTACCCGGGAAACTAAGGTGCTTTTGAGAAATGGCAACAAGTTTCTCTGCACGAAATTCGCGTCTATGATATTCGCTAGGCATTTGTCAATCCCGTTTGATTGTTCAGTGCAAGGTTAACAAGTTCTCCCATTGCGTCACTTGTAAATTCGAATGCAATGCCTTTTTGTGTTCAGCAAATTTCTTCAAAACGCAATAAAAACAATTGCTGGCATCAATCATTATCCGACTTCGAGCGCTTAAGCGTCTTCGCACAGACCTGCCAGAAGTAGTGCTATCTTTAGTATTGGTATCAACACTTCTACTTGCTAGTCGCGCTTCTGAGAGAAACCAACATTAGCCTTTGTGCAAGGTGAGTCATCTACAAAGGATCAATCTATGGGATACTCACGTGAGCGAGGAATCTTAGACTTTGACATGAATTGGCATCCTCGTGCAAAGTGACCGAGGCGCTTGTATCGAAAAGAACGGCCTGCCGCTGGAGTTTTAACGGCTATAGTAGTCGCTTCCTATACGTTGTCCGGCAGACCTTTCACCATTCTTTGCGTCTCCTTCGCACGGTCAGTCTCTGGCGGGAAAGTGGAAGCTGCGAAATCCGCCATCACAGCACGACATTCTCTTCAGAGCTCTTCAACAGACAGGTCGAAAGGGGCGTGTCTGGAAGTAAAAGTGGCTTTTGTGAGCCTCAGCAAAACTAGTGGGATTATCAACCGTGGCAAGAGGGTCTTTAAAGGCTCTTCCTGGTTATATAAAGACTTCCCGGCTTGGACGAAATCGGCCACTAACCAACAGAGATTTGCGTATTTGACGTCAAAGGAAGCAGTGTGGTCGTGCTGCGCTGTAGCTCTAATAGACGCATCACTGTGAATGCTGCAGGATGTTGCCCCGAGCCTGCAGAGATCAATCCCTGTTTAAGTGTATTTCATGCAACATCCCTCGCCCTCAACGGGTCACTTAATGCGGTAATCGCAAGAGCTACAAGGTTGCAGATATTATTTCTAAAGAGAGAGATCGCCAATTTAACCAGCTCAGCCTCAGTAAGGTTGGCTTGATCTGCTCGAAATTCGAAGTTTCTCAGCCAGCGATTCATGTTTTTGAACCTCGTTGATCGACGCCAATAGCGGGATTAGCCCTATCCGCCATACAGCGCCTCTCCAGCAGCAGTATCTGACTGCGCTGTCTTAGCGGGAGTAACAAAGCTTTGCAAATTTTATAATTGAGCTCTAAGACTGGCAAGAATTTCCGATGCTTCATTAAGGGACGCTGGCCGGCGAGCTGGACTCACTGATTGAGCGAAATGCTCCATCAGCTGCACAATCTCCTATAATGATATATAGTAAGACTTGTCACTGGAACGCTTTACAAGAAGTGGTTTCAGCTATGAGCCCCAGATGTCGGAAAATAATTGTTAAGTACTTATCATAATTGCGATAGACTAAGTTGCCATTTGCTATTACCGTCATTAAATGCTGTTTCACACTTGTGGATGACTTTCGTCTATATTAGATTGAGTAGGGGAAAACGTAACTTTCGGGACTATCTATTTCTGATAATGTCCAATAAGTAAGCTGGATCCGAATAGCCCACTGGCTTCAAACGATTTCGGGACTTGTATCAAATCATATGAGAGGTTCCTTATTCTTAAATGAGCATACAGAGTTGTGAACCTTTTGACTTAAATTTTTATAATAATTATCTTCTTAATTTTTTCTTGTCTGTCAAATTCTTATTCATATCAACTTCTTTTTAAAAAAATTTCAATTTTTAAAGACTAATTATTTGTGCGTAATTTGAGAATGGTTTCATTAATTTGTCTTATAAATAGATTAAACCAATTAATTATCTTGACTATACACATGTCATACCGTTCAGAATAGCGCTGACAAATGCTAAACAAATAGCTCAAGGTCATCTCAGTCGTTTATAGGACTTTCACTCCCAAAACTGCCAGTGCTTTAAATCATCATCACGGGTAGCAAGATGTACTGTCGATGTGGCAATGAAACGTGGAGTCACTTTAGAAGTGATCCTGTTCGAGCACAGTCGACATTCTTTAATTGATAACTTTTGGACTTGAATGTACATTGTCACGAAAGAAAAACGGGCAAAAAAAGCGCGTTAAACAAAAACGGGTCGAAAAAAAAAAAGAAAAATTGATACGAAAAATGGGAGTAAAACGAAAAATGGGCATGTCATAAAGTCTGAAAGAATGTAATAATATCAGCTAATAAATCTAAATTATAAATGAGCCCAATAACTTTTATAATAAGACAATAATTATAGATAACATTTTAATTGAATCTAAATTCAGATGATAATTTGAAAATTAGTACATCAATCAATTAATATAATTTTTTCTAAAAATTTATATTAATAATTAAATTGAATTACTTCTATTTATTTAATAAAATTTTTTGGATAATAATTTAATATTGGATTTTAAAATTTAATAGATTTATTTTTTTTTTTCTTGAATAAATATATTTTTTAATAAATTCGATTTTTTTATCTTTACGATATATTTTTATTTAATTATAATTAAAATAAAGGTACCTATTATATGTTTCTTTTTCGAATTTTTTTTTTTTAATTTTTCAAATTATTATAAATATTTTGCTTTAAGTATAATTTAATATATATTCTCAAGATTTTTGTGACGAGTTAAGGAAATTGCCAGTTGTTTCAAATTTGAAGAATAAAAAAAAAATGAGTTACCAAAAAAATTCAAAGCTAACTCTATTTAAGAAATAAATTTTTTTTTGAAAAAAATTTATTTTAAAAAGAAAAAATAAATCAAAAAAAATAAATCAATTCATTTTATCGGGAAAAAAAACTTCATTTAAAAATAAAATTTAAACTTTTCAAAGGCTGATATTAAAAAAAAAATATATATTAAAATAAATTTTATAAATTTTTTTTTACAAATTTTCTCAAAATTTTTTTAATCTTTTAAATATATATATGAATTATGCCTAAATTTTTAGAAATAAAATACTAATTATGCAAATACTTTTGAGTTATAATTTTTTATGAAAAATTATGTTAGAAAAAAAAAATAAAAAATAAATATCATGTAATTTTCTATATATTTTTTTTACACATAATTTTCGGAAAATATCTGTCCCAAAAACGTTTTTAGGTTCAGATTTTTTTTTTTAAATTATTAGGCTGTACCTTAAATGATAAATTATACTATAAGCTGTACAATTTTATTATATTTAATTTCTAATCCAATAAAAGCTTTATATACTGATTCATCACCTGTTAATGTAATTGATGCATCCACTTTTCAAAAACAAATTAAAAACGGGTACGATTGAAATTTTTAATTTGATTATAGAGCGGGAATACATCTTGTAGAATTTTTTGCATCTTGGTGTGGTCATTGCAAGGTATATGATTATATTCAAATTATATAATTAAAGGCTTTTGCTTCTGAATATGAAAAAGCTGCTCGTGCTTTAAAAGGAATTGTTACAGTTGTAGCTATTGAAGATCAAAATGTCATGGCCTCTGAAAATGTAAAAGGATTTCCAACAATCAAAATGTATATTGGCAAAGGTGAAACACCTATTATATATAATAATGCGAGGTATATAATCTGATTAATTATTTTTCTTAGAAAAGCAGATACTCTTGTTGATTTTGTTATGCGACAAATAACTCAAATAGCCAAACAAAGATTAACACCAAATACAAAAAAATCTTCATTAAAATCAAATATTATAAAACTAGATGATGAGTAATCTTAAATTTTAAAATTTTTTTATTTAATTTTCAGTAATTTTGAGAAGCTTGTCATTAATGATGAAAAAAATATCTGGTAAAAATTTCATAAATATCAAATTTAAAAAATTTTTTTTTTTTTTTTAATTGTTTTTCGTTTTGATTTTTTTTTATGGATATTTTTATATTATTTTATATATATTTATTTCATAAAATTTTAAATAATATTTATTTTCTCAATAATTGTTTTTATAAATTCTTTTTGTTTGTTTTTGAAAAATTTTTTTTAATTCTAGGTTTATAGAAATTTATGCACCTTGGTGTGGTCATTGTAAAGCATTAGCTCCAAAATGGTAAGATACTAAAATTTCGTCTAAATATTATTTTAAGGGAAGCACTAGCCACAAAATTGGAGGGTAAAGCAAAAATCGGTGCTATTGATGGCACAGTATCAACTTTACTTGCTAAAAGATTTTCTGTAGAAGGTTCAATTATACTTATTTTCTTCATTTATAATTATAGGATTTCCAACACTTCGTCTCCTTCCTGCTGGAAAAAAAACTATAAATAAAGCTATTTCTTATGATGGTCCCAGAGAAATAGATGATATGATGAGCTTTGTTATGGAATATGTTGGTTCAAATGCGAAAGCTGAACAATTAATCGATAATGAACAGGTTAAATTTTTTTTATATATGACATTTACAGTTTCTGCAAGAATGTCGTAAAGGTGTTTGCTTGATTGCAATATTACCTAATTTATATGACGATCTGGCCAAAGGTCGTAATCAAAATCTTAAAGAGTATAACTCGCTCGTTAGAGCTTCAGGAATGACACCTGTTAAATTCTTCTGGATGGAAGGTTAAATCATAATTCAATTTTTTACACGATTTTACAGGTGGAAAAAATCTCGATTTTGAAGAATCATTACGCCTGCAATTCGGTTATCCTGCAGTTGTTGCTGTGCATCTTGAAAAAAAAAAATTCTCTGTACACAGAGGACATTTTTCTCTCATTGATATGAAAAGCTTCCTTGTTTCTTTAATGGTTCGATAAGTATTTTGTCAAATTTTTTTCAGGCAGGACGTGCCCCCCTTACTTCAATACCAGAACACTTGCCAGAGCTGATTAAAGTAATTTATTTTTATGTTATACTTCATCTCCGCTTTATAGGCAGAGCCATGGAACGGAAAGGACCCTGTGCCACTGGTAGAAGAAGAAGATGACGCCGCCGCAACTTATGCGGCACTAGATGCCTCAAAAGAAGAAAATTTAGATGAGAAAGATGCAAGCAAAATTCATCAGGACGAATTGTGATGATACATGATATTACCACAACAAATTTTTGCGTTAAAAGTTCTTTCTTTAAATCTGACAAACAACACAATGTCATGACTGGCATGCACCACGAGGAAGTTTAATAAATTCTTAATATCCTCCCCCTCCTACGCTTCTGCCAGCAACAGTTCGAGAATTCTGAACCCAGATAGTTCCTTCTCCATGTGCAGCATTAACGGTTTTGAAACAACAATAACTTGACATTTCAAAACGAACTCCCAGTGTCCATGCCACAACAGATCCGCCAATTAATGCAATACGATCATTTTTCCTAGGAACTCAATTTAAAACCTCTTGGAGGTCTCACGCACTTTAATCTATAGCGAACTAAAGAGTCATCAGAACGAAAGTAAAGAACGCCATCGTGGGGATCCGAAGAAAGCATCTCGACTGCCTTAGCAGCTTGCTCTGAAGCAACGTAACCAAGTGCTTCGGATGTGCTATGATGGTCTGGATGCCATTTCGTTGTGTTTGTAGGATTTATCCGTGCATTATCATTGTAAACTGATGATAATTTTGGATTTATACTTATCAAGCACTAACCTGATTGATTATGGAACTTGTTGCATGCTCTATATGGCAAATTTCGGCTGTAGATTTTGGTTCGTTTAACCGAATTGCCAACAATGACATGAACAGTTCCGCCTTTTGTATATACGGTGCCAAAGTAAGCAAGAGGTATCGGAACGAAACGATGGCTCATTAAGTTGGCATCAATAACGACCTAGATGCACCTTGGACATTTTTTTGGGCAGCGACTAATGAGCAGTACTATTGCCTTACAGTATTTTCAGACTCTGTACATGTGACAGTGGTTTGCCAAGCAACCTGCTTATCAAATTTAAGATTGGGACTTGCAAATAGAATACGGCAGGCTGCGTCCAAGACGAACTGATCATGTTTGGCTGAAGTAATGAATGAGTCATACACGCAGATGAATTGTATCACCTAGATGGAGAATCAATTTCGAGCCGTCAATGATGGTAGCTGGAACAAATGACGGCGAGATGGTTCTAGTTGTTTTTTGATCATTTGACTTCTGTTGCTGTTTATCCTCCGAGGTATTAGTCTCTATCATCTCATTTTCAGATTTCAGAGTTGTTTGATTTGCAGATGATTCTCGTCGCATGCGCAGTCGTCCATCACTGCTACTAATTGAGGGTTTGAAAGCTGAAGTCGAAGCGGAGCTAGCCTCAGCCATACGTAGTTCTACTAATCAGGATTCGGGACTGGACCTCTAGAAAGTAATGCCTAAGCGGGCAAAAGGACCCCTCACACCTCTGAGGAAAACAAAGCGTCTACGTAGAAGCACTGATGATACTCAGTCAGCTACTCCGCAGAACCAGTTATGGACAATTAAGTACGCACCGAAAAATGAGGTCAGATACTCTTAGTACAATTGAGCTGAGTTAGTAGGAGGACTTGATTATAAGTAAAGGGAAATTAGCTGAAGTTCGCAAAGCTTTTAGTGATTCTAATCTCCTGATTATAGAAGGCCCAACTGGATGTGGAAAGTCGTCAGCCCTGAAAGTTCTTGCTGCAAGCGAAGGGTTGTCACTACGAGAATGGGATGTGGCTCCATATAGCTTTGAGTTTGAAAAACTAGGCGAGGTATTTGTCAAATTTCTTTTATCACGGTAAGGTTAATATTAAACGAATCTAAAAAACAGATCTCCAAGTCTGGAAGCAAATACTTCACGTGAGTTTTTTTCGTATTACAAAAAACAACAGAAACTTTCATGCATAGTCACCGTGAGATAAGACTTGTCAAAGTAAGTATAAAATTTTGAAAAATTTTCTTAGGATATACCTCATACACTTCTAACACAAGTTCCTCCAACAGCTTCTATCAAACGACTTCTACAGATGTTACCTCACATTCTTGAATGTAAGAAAAAATAATTTAAATATTTTCAAAACTTCTTTTTTTAATATTTTTCTTCAGATCCTCCTCAGGGGGGGTTTCCGCTTTTAACCTTTATACTGAATACTCGTGATTTTTTCATAATTCAATTATTGATAGCTTCAAGCGGTGGAAGGAAAATAGCTCACATCAAGTGAGTATTAATTTGAGAGATATCAAATAGAATTCCTGCTGTATCACGAACGGGTTTGAAAAAAGTTTGTTTTCGTATTTTAGAAGGTGAAGGTATAAAACAGATTTGTTTTTTTATTTTCACCCCAATCATCTGCAGGATTGATGTCAAATAAAAAAATATTAGATCGAATACTTGTGCGTTAAATAAAATTTAAAATCTTGAAATATAGGATAAGATAAATTGTGACAGCTTGGGAGCTTGTTTAAACGATATGCAGTTCGTTATAACTCCTATGCTACTAATACAAAAAAAAACTTCAGAGGAGTCATTAGATTTGGTAGATATAAAAAGTCGTAAGTTGATGAATATTAATTTTTTTTTTCTCTAAGATATGAAGGATATGCGTGTGGATACATTACACATCACTGCGAAGTTATTATGGAATAAACGCTTGAAACGTAAAGCTGAATGTAAGATTATAATAGATTGAGAAATTCAGTTTCCTTAGAAGAATGCGCCTGGCGTATACCCGAATCAGAAGAAATACCTATTCAATATAATTCAAAAGAAATGAAATCGAAAAGAACGCGGCCTCTTCTTTATTTTAATATTTCAGAGCTAATAAGAAAAATTGAATTGAGTTCAATAATAAGTCTTCTTTATACAAATTTCCCAAACTTTTATGATGATTTGGATGATTCTGCGCAGCTTTTAAGCGAGGTAAAAATATTTAAAATTAATCTGCTCAAAAGTATAATGACGCAGTTTGCTTTTGTGGATACTCTTAAAAGTCGAAGTCAACAACAAGATTTATTTGAGATTTTGATAAGAGCTGTACTTGACAAAAATTTACATCCCACAAATCCTGGAAATCGTAATGAACGATATCAGCTAAAACCAAATAAGGATCTCAAAAATGACATTAATACAAATATTAGATTAATGACATTAGATTTGTATACAGGTTTGTTTAAAAAAAAAAAATAATATTTTTAGCAAATCAAGAATTAATTTGGATAGATCCTTTGTTGAGATCTGACTTTTTTGTATTTATCTATCCATATATCTATAAAGCTTACGGCTGTAAATCAGAAAATAATTTTTCTATTTCACAATATATCAAGAGTTCTAAAATTCCCAAACCAGTTCCAATTGAGCCTTGTAAATTGAAACCATTTATGATGATAAAAAAAGATTTTTCAAACATACCCGACTTTCTTCCTCCTTGGCAAGATTTAACCTTTGAAGATTCTGATTTAACTTGAATAAAAATCTTTTACAATTGCAATTGAGAAAAAAAAAAAAAATACTCTTATATAAAAAAAATAAATTATGGTTGAAAATAATAAAAATTTTTATTTCAATTTTTTAAAAAAAATTTTATACAGAATACATTATAAAATTATTTAAATAATATTAATGTATTAAAACCAAAATTTTTAAAATAATAAAAAAGATTCATATAAATTATAATTATTTAGATTTAATTAAATTAAATCCTTTTTTTAAGATAATTTAATTTAAATTATCAGCCTGTAATTTACATCAAATATTGTTTTAAAATTTTTTTAAAAAATAATTTTAAAGTCGAAATATGTATGAATAAAAAAAATTTAATAATTAATAAATTGACATAAATATTAAAAAAAATTTAGAAATTTTAAAATACTATTTATGTGACTGAAGTTTAATATCCCAAAAAGTGGTTCTTATATTCTACATGTTCAAAGATAAAAGATTAAATTTAAAGTTATAAGAATGATTATAACTTGTTATCAGAAAAGTGTTCCTTCAAATAATCTGAGATCCTCAATTATAACAAGAAGTCATTATAACAGAAAACGTGTTATAAGACGTTCAAAAGTTTTGCCAACAGCAATTTCAGCTCTATGTGAATTACTTCCCTTTGACAATAAGAGGCCCCCTGGTAGAATGCCCGGTGTAGTGGAGGGCTATAATGACATCATTGAATCAAAATCAACCATTTTTAAGCGACTTTTGCCAGAGAAGTTATTACTTAGAAATAGGTTTTTTAGAAAAAGGCGTTTGTGAGTTATTTTCTTTCAATAAAAAAAATTTTAGAATGGATTTGAAAAAACTTGTATCGTCAAATAGTATAAATTTGGAAACATTTCAAAAATTTGTGCGAATTAATAGATCAACTTTAAATTTAAAGCTTCCAAATGTTAATTACACTGCATTCGATATTTTATTACTCAAATCCAAATTTAAAGAAGCAGGTATCATATTAAGTTATGGAGCAAGGCCAACGACAAATTATCATCACAATAATGAAACATCGTTTCACAAAATTGTACGTGGTATAATAAATAATAAATGTAATGATGTCACACCTTTAACCATGGAAATACTTCATATAATTAAGAAAGATTGTAAAATCAATCAACGCAATATTGATGGGAACACAGCACTTACTTTGGCATGCCAAAAATCTGATTCTAATAATAGTGGCAAAATAATTGCAGCTCTTTTAAGCCTTGATGCCGTACCAGATGAAAACACATATAAACAACTGGGTCGTTTGGATGTTAGATCACGAGTTAATTGTTTTAAAAACTCGAAATACCTCGAGTCATGGTACTATAAAAAGAAACATGCAGAACTTTTTGGTTAGCAGTATTTTCAAAATATTTTTGTTATAATATATTATAACTTTTTTTAAAAATTTTAAATAAAAAATTTCATAATGAGAATTAAATATATCTAGTAAATTAAAATTAAATTAATTATAAATTTAATTCAATTTTTTTCAAAAAAAAAATGACGAAAATTGAATTTATTTTGAAGTTTTTATCCTGATAATATTTTTTAAAATTTTTTTTGGAGATATTCTATTTTTAAACTCAGTATTTGATACTCGTGATTTTTTCATAATTCAATTATTGATAGCTTCAAGCAGTGGAAAGAAAATAGCTCATATCAAGTGAGTATTAATTCGAGAGATATCAAATAGAATTCCTGCTGTATCACGAACGGGTTTGTAGAAAGTTTGTTTTAGTATTTCAAAATGTGAAGATATTCAACAGATTTGTTTTCATCCCAATCATCTTTAGAATTGATGTCAAATAAAAAAAAATTAGATCCAATCTTAAATTATAGAATAAGATAAATTGTGACAGCTGGGATGGTTGCTTAAACGATATTCAATTTGTTATAACTCCCATTTTAGTAATATAAAAAAAAAAAATTCTAAAGAGTCATTAGATTTGGTGGATATAAAAAGTCGTAAGTTGATGAATATTAATTTTTCTTTGAATGATATGCGTATGAGCACATCACTGCGTGTAGAAGCTTAATTCGTAAAATAAGCTTTTTCAAAAAGAATGTGCTAAGCGTGTATTAGACAAAAAATAGAGCCTCTTAAAAATATAATTCGCAAAAAAATGAAATCACAAAAATAGCGACTTCAAATATTTCAAATGAGTAAAGTCGTATCGAATTTAATCCACATAGAGTAAATCTTCCAAGATGATAATTAGGAGGACTCTGCGCAGATTTTAATAAAAATCACTTAAAAAAAATTTATCTGCTCAATAGTTTTTGTGAATGATAGAAATGGGATTCATAAAATTCCAATTACATAGAATATTAATTTTAAAAAAATTTAAATTATGAAAATTAAAACATACTTAAATAATAATTAAAAAGTTTACATAATTCAATTTATAAAAAATGAAATTAGTTTCAAATTACAAATTACGTAATTATGTAAAAAAATAATTTAAAATTAAATTTATATTAATATTTAAAGTTTAATTAATATTTTAAAATAATTATTAAATTATTAAAAATTTGGAAGTCTTATTTGTTAATTATATATTTTATTTCAAAAATTTATAAAATTCTGTGTCAAATAAAAAACGGTAATTAATTTAACAAAGAAGATGCTCGTTTCTCAAAAATCATTTCATACTAATATTCTTAAAAAGTCAAATAAAAATTATCGAATAATTGTAACGCTTGCATTCTTATGTGGCTTATTTCCATCTAAGCCCTTACATAATGTTCAAGGAATTATTAAAGGCGTTAATGATAATGTTGAAAAAGAAAGTCTATTAAAAAGATTTATTCCAGATCGCATTTTACTTCGTTTATCATTTTTTAAAAAAAAAAGATTGTAAGTTTATATATACATAACTTTTTTTTTTTTGGCAGAGTCGAATTTGAGAAACAGATACTTGCTCCAAAAATTAATATTGGTAAATTAGCAAATTTTATTCGAGCGAATAAATTGATTATAAATGAAAATTTACCAAATTGTAATGATACAGCATTAAACGTATTATTATCTCGACATGAACTTGGAGCTGCTGGATTATTATTAAGTAGAAATGCAGACGTTACAAAATCAGATATTAATAATTCAAATTCATTACATAAGTTTGCAGAAGGTATTAAATATAGAAGATCAAATAAAGTGGATAAATCAATAAATATGATATTAAATATTTTAACAAAAAAATGCGACATAAATCAAATTAATCATGATAGATTGTCACCTTTGGGACTTTTATGTCAAAAGGTTGGAAATCATGATATGTCGAAGATTATAAGATCATTTATTGATTTTGGTGCTCATCTGCAAGGTGACACACGAGAGGTCTTAAGAAAATCGAATTATCGTAAAAATTGTTTTTCAACTGATGATTATGATTTCTTTAGAGACTGGTATTATACTGAACAAGGAATTCGATTAAAGGAACCAGATGATTATAATTTTCGAAAAATCAATACTAAATATAATAGAAGACATAAAGCATTAGCAGGAAAATTTGAAATAGAAGGTACAAAAAAAACTATTGGTATTCCAATATTCAAAATGTGAATAATTTTTTTCTAATAATTTATTGTATTTAATTTTTCAATAAATCTGAATAATTTTAAAAGTTAAATTTTAAATAATAACGAAATCAATTAATACTAAATATATTATTTTTATTATTCATTTTTTTAAAAAAAATTTACGCGATCCATAAACATAAATTATTATTTTTTTAAATCTAGCATTATAATTAATTAAGAATAAAATAAAATTATTATTTAAAGACTACATGATATAATAATTTTAAAAAACTCATTTTAAAATTTCAAAAATTTATAAATATTTGATAAACTTTTTTTCAAGATAATTTAAATATTTTTATTTTTTTATATAATTTTAAAAAAAATTATTTCTTAATTTTGTATTCAAAAAATTCATATAATTTTTTAATAAAAAACGGTAATCAGAATATTTAAAATGATACGTATCTCAAAAAAAATTAAATTATATTTAAGAAAATATTTTTAAAAATTAATGCTTGTTATTCATTTTCGTTTAAAAATTATTACAATTTTCCATAGTAAAAAATCGTCACTGAAAATTCTAATCCTTGCTGAAAGAGATTATTAGAAAAAAAATAACAATTTATTATTAAAAATTTTTTTTGGATTACTTTGAATATGATTTAGCCTATTCTGATCATAGATATAATCTTGAAATTGTGACGACAAGATAATTAAAAATTTAAATTCTCTAAAAACTCTTTCAAACTAAATTGTTAAATGTTCTCATAAAATATTGTTACAACAACTAATTTCATATTTTATTTATTATAAGTGAAAAAATTAGGAAATAAATATTTGACTTATTATTAATAAAAATTCCAAATCACAAAATGATATTTATTTACTGATATTACTGAATTTAGGTTTGCATGATATAAAAAATATTTTTAAAAAAATTTAAATTAATATTAATTTTTTTAATAAAATTTTCAAAAAATTTTTTAATTTTTTAAAATTTCATATATAATATTATTTTTTAAAAAAAAAAAAAAAGACAAAACACACATTTTTAATTCTTACTTTTTTATTGAAATATTTTTTTTAAAAAATTTTATTATCAAAATTAATAAATTTTTTAATAATTAATGTTAATTTTTTTCATTTTTGAAAATAATTATTCTTCCGATATATAAATTTACGAAACGGTTTTAGACCTCATAAAACGGTACTAATAATTATTATGATTGTATCAAAATGTATATTAAAAAAAAATAAAATTAAATTAAAAAATAAATCAATTTTAACTCTTGCACTTTTATGTGGTTTGATTCCCTGCAAACCTTCAAATGATGGATCAGGAATCATTGAAGGGATTAATGATGTTGTCGCTAAAGAGAATATATTAAAAAGATTTATTCCAGATCGTTTTCTAAATCTATTACCTTTTTTTAAAAAAAAAAGATTGTAAGAATCTTAACTTTTTTTTTTATTTTTTCAGAAATGAACTTGAAAAATATGTAAATGGCTCTGAAATTGATTTAGGAAAGTTTTCAAATTTTGTAAGAGCAAATAAAAGTATATTAAATAATAAACTGCCCAATTCAAATGAAACAGCATTAAATATCTTATTAGTACGACATCAACTTCCTGCTGCGGGTATACTGTTGAATAGAGGAGCTGAAATAACAATGTCCGATGAAACTGGTTCTAATTCTTTACATTTATTTGCACAAGGTATTGGATTACGAAAATCGAAAAATACTGATAAAATGTTTAATAAAATATTAGTCGATTTGTGTAGAAAATGTAAAATAAATCAAGTCAATCATAAAGGAGATACCCCATTAAGTATAGTATGTCAACAAGCCAAAAAACATAAATCAAATTTATATGAATTAATTGAGGCTTTTCTTGATAATGGAGCCAAGCCACAAAATGAAGTTACTGAATTATATATTAAAGCTAAAAAATTACGTTATCATTGTTTCTCAACAAATCATGTTTATAAAATTAAGGATTGGTACAATAAAAAGCAGCAAGAAAATTTTACAAAAATAATTCCAAATCAACCATTATTAAATCATAACATTGATCAACAAAATCAATCTATTCCTAATATTGAATCTCTAAACCAAAACAAAGATAATCCTCTTAATATTTTACAGCCAGCAAATTATTCAGGTCATAATGAAATAAAACAAATACCAACAAATGATATTAATCAGAGTCCTATCCACGAAGAATATAATTCTTATTCTAATAAAAATCTGTTAAGTCAAAATGTACGACAAATTGTGTCAGAATATTCTAGTAAAAAAAAAAATCCTACACAAAAAAATCCAACACAAAAAAATCCTAATAAGACTATGTGTAATCTTGCTTCATCAGCAAGACAATTTTCTAAGACAATGAGTAAATTTGATAATTAAATTTTTAATATATTTTTAAAATTAGAATTTTGTTTTTTTAAATTATAAATATAATTTTAACACGATAATTATAACAATATAATTTATCTCAAAAAACTATTTTTATAAAAATGTTTATTTTTTAAAAAAATTTTATTTTTTTTCAATATGAAGAATTATTTTCCATAATATCAATGATTAATATATACGATAATTGACAGCAAATCAATTAAGTGGACCTTTTATTAGATGGTCTTCCTTATAAATAATATGAAATTAATTCTTAAAAAATGCCCATAAGAGTCCCTGCAATACCAGATCAAAAGGTTCTTCTTGGTTTTGAACCTTTGAATCTTTGGGACAATCACTCAACTGAAGAATGCCTCAGTGAATCATACATAGATAGTATATTGGACACTATTGCTAAGTCATCCCTTGATTATTTGTTCGTTCCTGTGGATCTTTCTGAAGTTCGATTTTCATTAGAAGTCCCTCGTACTTCGAAAAATATTGAAACCCGTAAAACCAATGTAAGAGCCTGGATAGAAAATGAAGCGCATAAAGATAAAGAGGAATTATTATCACCAGCTACGGATATGCAAATATCAAGTAACACCCGAGCCTATGGAATGGCATTTACTGCTAATTATACCTCCTTTATGGATGATCAGGGATTGTCAAAAACAGCATCAACATTTTGTGAAACTATGCTTACTCGACAAACGGAATGGGCTTCGCATGCATCACCTTATGCATTTGTTTTGCCAGCTCCGTCATGTTATCATAAATTTTCTGATGGCACAATAACATGGAATTGTCTAAAGTACGCTGCAGCTATTGCACGACATGTGCATAATTACATTCTCACTCGATTGTGGATTCGTATCCCTCTTGTCTTGCAAATCAATGATTCTCCGACAGATAATTATTTTCTTGATGGGTGGCAAGTTTGGAATCAGATAAGAACTATTGTCGGAAAACCGGGACTTGAAGTCGTTCTTGAATTACCAAATGAAGTTCCATTATCAGAAGATATTTTTGACAGATGGATAGCCGAACCTATTCGAGTAATTATTATTCCATCTTCTATCCTGAGACATAATACTTCTGGTTTACTTACGCTTCCGAAAATGTATAAGAAGTTCTTATTAAAAATAATACAATCTGATATACATATTGTTTTTCAATCCAAAATTTCTGATGATATTACCTCAATTCTCAAACCAAGAATCTCATGTATAGATAGAATACTTCATTCTATTCCATCTTTAACACCTGTAAGTAACGCATGTACACACAGTACGTGTATGCACAAATAGTACGTGTATGCACAAATAGTACGTGTATGCACAAATAGTACGTGTATGCACAAATAGTGCGTGTATGTGTGTGTTTTGTGATTTGTGATTTGATTTTTATTAGAAAGAAGAATTTGAATTGCCATGTATTGATAAACTTCAATCTCCTCTTCAACCATTAAGAGATAATTTAGAATCAGTAACATATGAAACCTTTGAACAAGACCCAATAAAATATGCTAAATACAAAGATGCAATATTAGCATGTTTACAAGATAGAATTCAAGCAGGACATACTAAACATAATATAACTGTTGTTGGAGCGGGTAGAGGACCACTTGTTGTTGCAGCATTACAAGCTTTGAAATTATGCGAGATCTCAAAAGTACGTAGTAAAAGATTCTTATGAATTTTCAGAATAATTTTAAGCTTACAGCTGTTGAGAAAAATCCAAACGCTGTCATTACTTTACGGTAAATCACAAATATGTTTTTATTATTTAAGTTCTCGAATAAAAAATGATAATGATTGGAAAGACGTCGAAATAATTTCAGGAGATATGCGTACATATGAGCCTAAAATCAAATCGCACATTTTGGTATGTAAACTTGTATATTGTAATTGTAATAGGTGAGTGAGCTTTTGGGCTCATTTGGAGATAATGAACTCTCTCCTGAATGTTTGGATGGTAAGTTTTTTTTTGAAGATTTTTTTATTAAAAAGGTGCGGGTGAGAATATTTTGTCTGAAGATGGTGTTTCCATTCCTACGGCATATTACTCATCATTGGAACCAATCTCGACGCCCAAGCTTTGGGAACAATGTAACGTCAGTTTTTCGAGTATGAAATCTTAAAATTCAAAAACTTCTTTTTTTTTTTCAGTCGATGGGTACGCATAATAATGGGATTTGCAAATCTCTTGAGACATTATATGTCGTCAAAATAAGAACAGCGTGGGAGATGTCAAAAGAAGGACCGAAAAAATGTTTTGAGTTCGAGCATCCAAATAAAGATTCGAATTTATTATCTAATAAAAGGCATAAAACAGTAGGATATTTTAGTGATTACTAATGTTAGATTTCATTCACCGCTAAAACTACTGGAGTATGTCATGGATTTGCTTGTTACTTTCATTGTTATTTGTACAAGGTACGCGAATCAATATGATATGAATTTTTATAAGGACATTACGATCTCAATAAATCCTGCAACTGTTACTGAAGGAATGTTTAGCTGGTTCCCTATCTACATGCCAATAAAACAGCCTTTATGGATAAAAGAATCAGAAATAATCACGTAAGTTCATATTTGAATTCATTTTTGAAGATTAAGCATATGGAGACAAACAGATACAAAACAAGTTTGGTATGAATGGCTCGTTAGTTCACCTCAAACATCGGAATTACATAATGTTGGTGGACGTTCTTACGCTATAATGTTGTAATACAATTGAGTAGTCATTTTAAAAAATTTTTCAACACTTTTTTGAGGTTTTTTGAAAAAAAAAAAAAAAAAGAATCAAAGGGGCCTATATTCAACCTCTCTTGATCGACCAAAAACAGAAGGAGGTATGGGAGATGATCCTCCTGAGAACGCATTACGCCATGCTGCTCGATAATCTGCATGATTATTAAACCTTGATCGCCAATGCTTGTAGGCTACAATTAATATAATGGATAAACTTGCGACTCCCAATGCTGTCATTGCAACACGCGCTGGCATTGCCGGGTTTGTTGTTGTTGTTGTTGTTGTTGCTGATTTAATCATGAATGGAAGAAAAACTGTGGGTGTTTCAAGTTCTGTTTGCTTATGAATCAAAGAAGTTTTTGTCGGTTCAGTTGTTTGTTCAGTCGGATTATTCTCCATTGCTAGAGTTTTCTTTGGCAAGAGATGTATAAAATCGTTTCTAAGTTTTTTTGACACTTTCAATGAGTCTTTTCCGAAATTTGTGATCTTCTTTTCATATTTTGCTTGCGGAGTTGTCGATATTGCTGCTTCAAGTTGGTGTGAATATGTCGGAAGCGTTTCAGAATCGAGTTTATTAAAAAAAAAAGTTTTTGAAAGAGCCATTTCGGGGTTTAATGTTGCTGAATTTGATATTAACATCTTTGCTTTATTCACAGAAGACTCTGATTGCATGATTTAAACACCTCTTAGGACTTACGAGCGGCAATCTCTAAACTAGTGTCCACTTCGGCTTTTGTATGATTCATAGTGTTTGATGGCAATGAACTTGCTAATGAATTCTCAGTGTTTATAATATCGCGACTCAAAGTCTCCTTCTTTATATCGTTGAATGGATTGGAGATTGAGAGAAAATCAGGTATGATTGGTGTCGTTGCAGCAACATTTTGGCAAAGGAGTATCGCAAATAGCGAAAGGAGCAGTGGGTTGCGAAGCGTCAACATCGTCAGATGTTGCTACTTATTATATAGCCTCCCCTATCTGGCATCAGAATAGACACGTCCCAATGGACCAGGTACATTGGTGATATGGCATCTAATGGATTTGAGAGGCACTGATAAGCAGATTGAGTCGTCAGAGTAAGTTTTGGAAAAATAATTGGGGCTTTCAAATTAATTATCATACAGCGTGATTCGATTGATTCTCCAATTTCTTAAGGAGTCCAATTTACGGAGAAGTTTACAATGTCTTCAAGAAGAATCCAGTGTTGCTTTGAATGCGGTTGATAGTGTAGAAGCTTTTCACAATGATGTGATGGTGAGGATAAAGTCTCTTTCTTTTTAGCATTTTCATGCAGAGAGGTAAATGGGACATTGTCATTCAAACTGTTGGGACCATGAGATTGCCAGACGAAACCCTTTACCTTTTATATGAACATGTGAGCTTAATGACAAATATATTTTTGAATAGATTGTTTGCGAACTACTTGAATTACATGAGCCAGCAACGGCATTAGTATTATTACGTGAAAGTATTGCTTTACAATCACTAAAAATTGCTTTTCCTCTACGTTATAAGAAGTTAGATACTTTGGCCAATAGCGGAAGGTAATTAAGAGTCTTAAAGATTATTATTTATTAAGAGCGACTTATGATAGAAGAGAACTTTATGGAACAGTATCAAAAGAAAAACGTCGGCTTAACATAGCAAAAGGTTATCTTATTAAAAAAAAAAAAATCTTTTCAGCGATTACTTCTGAATTACAACAAGTAATGCCTTCAAGATTATTATCGTTATTGGGAATGGCTTTAAGATGGCAGAATGATAATGGTAAAATTATAAACAAAATTTTATAATTTTTTTTTATTAAACAAATACTTAGGGTTACTTCCAACTGGTGGAAAATTGGATGTGTTTCGAGGTAATGTAAAAAAAAATTAATTTTTTTAAATTAGGTGTTGCTATTGGTGGAGATGGTGCTGTTGAACCTCGTGTTGAATCTGTCTTACGTTCTGTTGGGGTAAATAAAAAGAGAAAATAATTTTTTTTTTTTAAATTTTAAAATTAATTCATCAGTTTGGAAAAAAGGCTTCACCACAATGTGTTGCATTTTCGCCTAATGGACGTTATCTAGCTACTGGGTATGACATATCATATTTTTTTTTGATATTTTGAAAGATCGAGCGATGGACTTATTGAAATATGGAATTGGATGGCAGATGAATTATGTCAAGAATTAACCTATCAAAAAGAAGTATGTCAAATTAATTTAATTTTTTTTAAAAAAATTTTAAATAATAAAATTCATTATTCAGGATATGCTAATGGCACATGAAACTGCTGTATTATCAGTAGGATTCAGCAGTGATACACAAATGCTTGTTAGTGGATGTAAAGATGGAACTATAAAAGTAATTTAAAAAAAATTTTTTATAAGTTAAAATAAAACTTTAGATTTGGGACGTTCAAAGCGGAAAATGTTTAAATAAATTTGAAAAAATACATGGAAATGGTTTGTTAAATTTATTATTAAATATTCTTAGGAATTAGTTCTGTTCATTTTAATGTTGCAGCTACACAAGTTTTAAGTGGATCGTATGATAATACTGCTAAGTAAATATTATTAAGAATTTAAATTCTCTTTAAGGTTGCATGGATTAAATTCTAATAAAACAATTAGAACATTTCTAGGACATACTTCATATGTTAATGAAGCTATCTTTAGTCGTAAATCATTATTCATATATATTTTTTTATTTAGATGATGGATCTCGTGTTATAACTGTTTCGAGTGATGGATCTGTAAAAATATATGATATAAAAGTCGCAGATTGTTTGATGACTTTTAGTCCTCCCCCTCCATTTCATATGAATGCATCAATGCCACCTCCAATCAATTCAATTTTCCTTGTCCCAAAGGTAATTAAAAAAAAAAAATTACTTATTAAGAGTTCCCAATTACCCCCGGATTCGTTTTTTGTCTGTACAAAATCAAATACGCTCTATTTGATGAATTTGACTGGATCTGTATTAAAGAAGTATTCTACTGGTCGACAAAGTGGAAGTGATTTTATAACTGGTTGTGGTATGATAATTAAAAAAAAATTTTTTTTTTTTTTTCAGCTTCTGCTAGTGGGACATGGATTTATTGTGTTGGTGAAGATCATATACTGTATACTTTTCAAGGATTGAATACAACTTTAGAAGCTGTAACTAAAGTATGAACAAATATTTTTTTTTATTTTTTTTCTTAATAGATTCATGAAAAAGATGTGGTTGGTATCGCTCATCATCCTGCACATAGTTTACTTGCAACAGTATCATTCGACGGGAGTTTGAAATTATTACAACCATGAATTATTGTTTTTTTTTTTTTTTTTTTTTTGAGCGCCAAAACCTATTTTTAACGGCAAAATAAATATTTAAAAAACGCATGTAAATATATATATATATTTGGGAATTGACTTCCTGTGGAAGAGATTGTTAACATGGTATTCTTCGTTGTTCTATTTACATTATCAAAAGTAAGCCAACCTTAGTCAACTAGATCGTCAGTATATGCTTACACATGGAATCAATCTTTCTGATTCTCCTGATGATATTGGCATCCTTAAAGCTCCTCCTGCCTTGCCATTAAAATTCAACCAAGACAGGATTACAGCTGAAGAAGTACCCCCTCCACAGGATCCACCGAGTATACATAAACCACCAAATTTGCCGACCCGACAGTCTTTGCCCAAAACCGTATCCTTAGGCAATTGGTGGAGTAATGAATATGCAAATGCTCCTGAAGAAGTCAAATATGCCCTTACACCGAAATTACGTCAGATTGCTCGAATGCCGGCTCAAGAGATAGTCCCAGCGGCGACAACTTTGGAAATTGTTCTTCCTACAGGTAATTCGAGTATATACGACGATTTCTTCACAGGTAGTGCTATGTTAGTCAAAGGAAGTCTCAATGATTCGCCCATGACAATACTACAAGAAATAGAAGGTCTAACCTCATATCCAAGCGCACATTATGACCTTCTTTTAAAGGACAAAGTGTTGTTAAGAGACAAATCTTTCTTAGATCAAGGTGTTTCGAAACTTGATACACCGCTTATAATGAAACAGGCCCCCCTAGTTATCGTGCAATTATCAGATGGTAGGCATTTTGGCTTAAGTCACGTGTTTGAAGGAACTTTATTGCCTCTTGTCGCCGATATGGATGATAAGGTTTCACATTTAAAGAGTCTTATATCATCAAGTACTGGCATACCCTCATTCAATCAAGAGCTCAAGTATAATGGAAATAAACTACAAGATGATGAGTCGCTGCAACAACAAAGAGTGCCCTATGGTTCTCAAATTAAACTTGAACGTAGGCCGGCGTTCAATGTTAAAACACCAACTGGTAAGATTTACATTAGTGAGATACATGTTGTTTTGTGAGGGTGTTTGGCGCAGTCGGTAGCGCGTAGGTCTCATAATCCTGAAGTCGTGAGTTCGATCCTCACAACACCCATTTTACTTTTTTTTCCAATTTCAGGAGAAATTGTCTACATCGATGCCTCACCATTTGAACCATTTTCCAAGTCACGATCCCAAATTTCCGCTAAAACAGGCGTAGCGGCGGAAGTGCAAAGATTTAAATACAATAAGAAAGATTTAGTTGATGATTTAACTTTGCATGCACAAGGAGTACCGGTCGGGGGCACTATTGATTTAGATATAATGCCAGGAGTATTTGTGATCTTGCACGATGGTAAAATATATTTGTTATTCATATATTAAATAGGTCGAGTGATACCTATTTATGTCCGACCGACTGATACGGTTGCTACAGCAAAGATGTTGCTGCACTCACATGAGCCCGATCTTGTTCCAGAGGAGGTGCAGTGTATGTATAAGGGTCGTGTGCTAAAAGATTCGATAAATCTTGCAAATCAGGATGTACCACACGGCAGCAAAATTGAATGTTACAGAAAGCCGGGTATCATAGTTGTTACACCGAGTGGTAAGTGAATGAACTTTTTGAAAAGCTTTATTAGGTAAAAATGTCGAGTTGTATTTAGATTTGAATGCCAAAGTGATAACAGCAAAAGAACAATTAGAATCACAAGTTGACATTCAAAAAACTCAGCAAAGTTTAACATACAATAAAAAAAAATTAGAAGATCAAAAAACATTTGCAGAATCTAAAGTACCATATGGCAGTTTAATAATATTGGAAAAGTTAGCAACTGTAAAAATTGAACTTCCTGATGGTGAGTTTGTAATTTATTTTTATTATTTATACTAGGATCTATTCATGCTGTTACGGATTTAAGTCAACAATTGGATCCTATCTCAAAATTAAAGGATATTGTTGGGAAACTTATGAGCACAGAAAAAGGCAATGTCATATTATCGTATAAAGGCAAAGAACTTGAAGAATTGAAGACACTGCAAGATTACGATATACCTATTGAGGGTTTAATCGATGTTGCTGATATTTCGCAAATAGTAAAAGAAGAAATACCACTTCAGGATTTAAGAATTTTGCTACCCGACAGTAAGATGATAATATAAAAATTTAATTTGTTAGAAAAAATTATTCAGTTAAAAAACATTACAATTGAAGATGACCCAGATAGAATAAAATATGTAGCTTCTCAAATGTCTGGAGAACAAATTGTCATATTAAAATATAAAGAAAAAATATTAGACGATTTTGGGGGATCATTAAAAGATCAAGGTATAATTGATGGGGAGCTTATTTCAGGAGGTACACGTTTTACAGGTAAGTTTCCATTAAATTTTTTATAAGCTATCATTTAAGAAACGAAATTAAGTGCATTAGCACTTGCAAGTCGAAAACATGTGTGTTTATTTTAAAAAAAAATATAATCTCTCTACAGGATTGTGATTTACATATTCATGGTGAATTTTGTTTTACTGATCCGGAAATACAAAAATTATTTAAATCATTTGAAAGACGAAAAAATTGGGTTATGGTTGTTTATGCAGCAATATTATTTGGTTTAGGTTTAGTTATACAATCTTTACTTAAACTTTTAACTTTCAAAGTTTCTCAAGTAAGTAAAAATTTGATATTATAAAAAATTAGAGTAGGGATCGTTATATTCGAGAAGTTATTGAAACAACTTTTCGTTCTGTAACCATTGTTGCATTAGTTATTGCAATTGTTGAAATTATTTTGAATTTTGATATTTTCGAATTACGTTTGGAAGAACTTTTATTTGAAAAATTTTCTGATGTAAGTTGATATTCATTATATTTTATAAAATACTTTTTTTTTTAAAAAAAAAAAAAAAAAAAAAAAAAATATATTTAAAAAAAAAAATATATTTAAAAAAAAAGATTTTTTTTGAAAAAAAAAGATATATTTAAAAAAAAAAATATATTTAAAAAAAAAATATATTTAAAAAAAAAGATTTTTTTTAAAAAAAAAGATTTTACCTTTTTTTTTTTAAATTAATTTTTTTTAGGAGATTGAAGCATTTGGGATTGGAGACAATGTATTAAGGGAAACATTTTTTATAATGACACAAAAAGTTCAATTTTTTTTAATTTCTTATTTAATATTAGTTTTATTATTAGCAGGTTCCGCATGGAGGTATTCAACATGGCTTATGAAAGTAAATATATATATAATTTATTTTTATAGACTGATAGAAAACCTTTAAATGAAATAATTGAAGGAAAATCAAAAAATGAAAAATCTTATGCAAGTTTAAGGTAAATATTATTTAATTATAAATTTTAAAGATATGAATATTCTGATCAAGTAAAAATATCAGCAGTCGGGAGTTTAGATCCTGAATTTTATAATTTTATGGAATATTTAAGATCTTGTTTACTTCATATGACATCACAAGTAATACGTTTACCAAGTACAATAATGTTTCTTGGTTTAATAATAGTATTTTTTTTGAGGTATTATTTTTTTTTTTTTTATTAAAATTTTTTTCAGGCCATTTTCAAATTTGAGATATTTAAAAATGGTAGGAATTATGATTTTATTCATAATTCTGCCAATTCTTTTATTACTACTTATTTGGTTAAGAGTATGAAATTTTTTTTTTTAATCAAATTTTTTTCTTTAGGTTATTCATATTCTTAAACAACTCTACCCTCGTGATATTCAAGAATATTTAAATATTAGACTTGCATCAGCAGGAGAATCAGATATTGATGTTTTGGAAGAAATTGGTCCTATTTATAAAACAAAAATAGTAAGGGAAAAAGAAATTAAAAAAAACGAAATTATATTAATATAGAGATTCTTTGAAAAAAATTACGACAATAAAATAAAAAATAAAATTATTGAAATTTTATGATTGTGTATCAGATAAATCGAAAAACAATTTGTTCATCTTGTTGGATTCGGACAATTTATCGTACAAAATATCCAAATAAACATGAAGCACTTTTTTTATTCTGGAAAGGTGGACCATCAATCTTAATAAGATTATTCGAAGTAAGAAATTTTTTATTAAATAGATAATTAAATAGGGAGCGATATTTTTTAGTCTTTGTGTAATTGCACAAACATTTGATTCAATAAATAGCCAATGGAAAATATGGGCTGTTTGGTATGGGTAAGATTTGATTACTATCAATTTTCATAGACCATGGCCAATGTTATCAGTTTTATTATTAATATTAATATCATCTTTTATAATACCTATAATTTTATGGACATTAACTTTAGCTACAACAACTTCTGGAATGATAAATGATCAAATTTTATCAGATGTAGGTCATTTTTTTTTTTATCTTAAAATTAGGTTTGGGCTTTACAAAGATCCGAAACTGTTCGTCGTGTTACTCATTTAATTGATGCTTTACGTATTGATGGAACACTTACAGAAATAAGTGAAGCAGGAGAAAGTTTTATGAAACATTTGACACAAAAGTATGCCTTATTTTATATGATTTCTTTTAGAGCTCTCGATACTTCTCAAGAAGTACAAGATCAAAATCAACAATTATTTGAAGAATTAGATGATGATGGTGATGGATATATTAATTTACCTCAATTATATCGTTTTCTAAATGGACAAGGACTTAATATACAAACTGAAGCTGAAACAAAGGTAAAAAAAAAATTTTATTTTTTTTTTTTTTTAATTATTAATTTTTTTAATTTCTTAATATAATTTAATTTTATTAATATATTTAATTTCTTGATTATTTTTATTTAGTTTTTTTCTTAATAATTTTAATTTTAATTTTTTTTATTTCATTTTGAATTTTTTTTTAATAAATATTTTCTCAATTTTTTTTATTTAATTTTCTATTTAATTTTGAATTTTTTTTTATTTAATTTTGAATTTTTTTTATTTAATTTTTTTCTACATTCTTTTTCTTTAAATTTAATTCAGAATTTTTTTTTTTAAATTCTTAATTTTTTTATTTATTTTCAGAAATGGGTTGAAGTTTTTGATGTCGATAAGAGTGGTGGTATAGATCGAAAGGAATTTTCTATAATTATAAGTATTGTAAAACAATTAACAGGAGATGTTTTAGATGTTGATTCAGTAATTGTAAGCAGAAAAAAAAAAAAATTATTATACAGAATCTTCTAACAAAAAAATATGGTATTGATCCTACTGCAAATACAGGAATAAATATTACAACATTGCGTAAACTAATTAAAGATGTAAGATGATGAAATAATAATTTTTTTTCTAAAGCTTCATATTCATCAATCTTGGACAATTAATCAATTAGAACATTTGTTAGATATGGCTGGAGAATCGAGGTATGAAAAAAAAAAAAAAAATCTCGTAGAGGTGTCGAATCAATGCCAATAACAAACTTTGTCGAGGGACTCAAAAAATTAGAACAAGGAACTATTGCTACTCTATCACAAGTATTTTATTTATTAAAAGTCATAATAATTTTCAGGCTGTACAAAATCTGAAAAAAACTCGAGAGTTTTAAGTATTCTTATTTTTTTTTTTGTTATAAAATTCTGTATAATTTTCAACTTAATCATTGGCTTGATATATATTTATAGTCCTGATGTTTACAGGACCACCCGAACTAGTTGATTTCCGACGATGGATATCAGCTATACACTGTCCAGTTGTCGCAATTATCTCAAGCGATCAGGCACAAAGAGAGTTGGCAAATATACTTAATGATTCGCATTATAATTCTAGTTATGCTTCCTTATTTAAGCCCTTTGGTTCACCTCCAAATATTTATTCTCAAAAAGGAAATCCCTCACCTGATTTTAATCAGGCTGATTTATCATGCCCTCGTGACATTCTTATTAAGACAGGAGAGAAATCCCGGGTCATCGATTTTTTTCCCGTTCGATTTGTCGAAGCATCAGAATGTTTCCCTATCACATCATATGAAGCCGATAGAAAGCTTCTGGAATCTGTTTCAAGCCATCCTCCACCAATTGAGGGCGTATGTCTGTCGCATACATTACATACATATGCTCGTGAGCAACAAGCAAAAACGTCATGTGAACATCGTAAGTTTTTATGACTGATTTGGTTATGCTTAAGAGGATATGATTTTGTATAGATCAGGGTCTTCCTTCAATTAAATTCCCTCATTCCCGTATTCGGATTACAAGCACCTTCAGAAATTCTGATGAAATTCAAACACCATATCATGAGAATGATATAACTAATAAAAGTTACGATTCTGGTTTCCCTATAGCTTCATTGGATTCTTCAGCCGTATCTGATGCCAAAAATTGTCCCACTTTTTGGTATGAGGCTTGGGTCACGCAATTATGTCGTTCACTCGATTTTTCTGATCATGAATGCTTGTGTCAACCAGTAGGATTAATTATAATAGCATCGACAAGAGAGCCGGATCCTGTTGCTGCGCTTGAAGATTTGAGTTCTAATGCCGATAACACAAAGAAAAATTCTGCATTCATGCAATCTCTGTTGGATTCAAATGCTGTCCGCTCATATATTCTAGTACACACAATTGAGTCTGCTAATTGTTTGGGCTCTAATGATTATGCGAATGCGGTCTCTAGAGATGATTGGACTGTTACGGCAGCAATGGAGAATATCAGGAGTGCCTTTCCTCCACATAATTGTCATCTCTTGATGCTCAGCAGTAACAGCAGCACAAAATTTAACACATCGACATCGTTTGTCTCCGAACATTATAACATTTTAAAAGGTGTAACTCATTCAATTATTCAGAAAACTATAGTACCAACAATCGAAAGATTAGTTAAGCATCTTTCAGAACAATTAAGCCATAGTAGAAAAGGTTTCAGAGGTCAATTAAGGGGTCTATGGTCCAGAAAGACCAAGCCCACTAACACGACAGCGAGTAATAATATGGTAGGGGCAGCTGCTGCTTTAGCAGAATCTGCGTTTGATCAAACTGCAAATTTGATATGGGGAATATCTGAAGATAACTTGAAAAAAAATCTACCGGTTAGAACTGATTCTACAGCATCACAAGTATGTTATGTGCAATCATAACATATAAAAGGTTACTACCACCTCTCTCGAAATGCGAGGTCGACTATACGGTGATCTAACATTCTTTCTGGGAGACTATGTCCAAGCTGCCAATGCTTACAGAGCAACACTCAACGAATTTAAACAGTGCAAATCAGCAAAGAACTTGGGTAATTTGTATGTTGCTAAAATAGTATTCTCTGCTTCTCAGCTGGAGCATTGGAAATGCTTGCGATTACAACAATTTTGTCAAGAGCTAATAAAGCAGACGCAGAACAAAATTTTTCTCAGGCACTGACGGCCTATCTTGAGTGTGATTGTTTGCGTTTGGCTTTGAGGTCCCAAATTATTGCAAATAGAGCACTTTTAGCCGCTGATCCTTCAATTTACCTGGAATCAGCTACACGATTAGAAGCACTGAGTTGTGAGGCAGCAAAGGAAGAATTTGAAGGAAACGATGATGAAGACCGCGTTGTTTGGGTGAGTTTTGTTGACAAAGTTATTATTACAATTGCTTTCAGCAACGAGCGACAGCGCTTCGTTCAGCTTTGCTTTTGGAACAAGCAGCGATATGTTACTCTTCTGTCGGCAAACGCATGAAGCGCAAAATGTGTTTTCATTTTGTTTTAGCAGGACACGCTTATGTAAAATCTGGTATGAATTTTGTATAGTCAACTCATGAACAGGTTTCAAGTTGCATGGTTTACGATGTTACTCGATCGTTTTGAGTAATATTGCTGATTGTGGATGGAAATTTATGACAGACTATGCGCTATTTTCTGTTGCCCGTCAAAGTCATGGGCTGTCTTTAGCGTCAGATTCATTGATTGCATTTATTCAACTGCTCAATAATGTAGCTCATCAAAACATATCGGGGACAAAGAGACGTAATAGTCGGCTAACCTCAATGATTGAATCACAGCGTATTCCTTTAACCGAGTCCTTCACTTATTCTGGTCAATCGGGTAACCTTTATGATAACCTTAAGTTTATCTGCAGCTCCTATACCTGTAAATCGGGAGGCAACATATTTACGAGAATTTTTATTTGTATTTAAATGGTGGGACGAGAATACGCGAATTATGTTAGAGCGATATGAGAACAATGAAGAATTACGTAGACAATGTTTTGAGGCATTAGACAGTTTACGATTTCAAATTTCTCTTCCATTAATTGAGGTATGACGGAGGTGCGTGTGATGAACATGTGTTTATCTTCAGAATGAATCAGATATTAAAATTTGTTCAGAAGAAAATTCTTTGAATTCTGAAATCTTATTAGGTTCGTGATAATTTTAAAGAACTTTTTCGCAGAAGATTTAATTATATTTAATAATAACGATAATAATTTGGTTTTAAATAATTTTAAATTATCTCAAGGAATAGCAGCAATTGATTCGAGTATAACTCTTAAAGTAACCCTAAAAAATCCAATATCAGTTCCGTTAGAATGTTATAATATTCGTGTATATGGCCTTTTAAAACAAGATAATGATATGATGGATGATGAACCTTTTATAAGTTATCAAAATGAGTCTGTAATTGAATTTATACCGTTATCAATAAAAATTGAGGGTCATTCAATTATCGATATTAGTTTAAAAATAATACCACATCAACCTGGAATACTTATTTTAAAAGGCTTAATTTGGAATCTTTATTCTCATGTCCGAGTAGGTAAAAAAAAAAAAAAAATTTTTAGATATACAAGCCCTTTGATATTTCTGGTAAACGTCGTTTAGAAAAAAATATGAAAATATTATCGAAACCTCAAATAGGTGTAATTTCTCAGTCATCTTTATATTATAATTTGATAGAAAAAACACCTGTTGAGATGAAGTTATCTTTGAGCAATTTTTCTGGTCCTATACTTATAAAACAAGGGTTATTAATCTCACAATTAACAGCAGATTTAGTTGAAAATTATAGAAAAAGTTTAGAATATAATCAAGATAGATTATTAACTATAAAGATTTCATCATCATTACCTCGTATCAATTATAATATACATAATTGGCCGGAAAGTAGTCTCTATTATGGTAAGAATATTGTGACAATATTATTAATTAGGACAAATTCATGAAGCAATTTTATCAATTATTAATATTGGAACACAAACAATAAATAAAATTAAAGTTATATTACAACCAAAGAAAATTATTTTTTTTAAAAATAATTTAATAACACGAGATAAAAGTAATTTATTTATTAAAAATGAAATTTTATCCAATAATTTTATAGATATACCAATATTATTACGAGCGTAAGATTTTTTAAATAATTTTAAAAATATTTTAGATCCAATTTACCAAAACAGGAAATTAAAATTTTGATAATTGGTTATGGAAAAAATGAAACAAAATATATAATTATAAAAAAAATAATAAAAGGCATACCCTTATTGAATGTTACATTTAATCATCATGCATGCTGGAAAAATCCAAATTGTTACATATCTTTATGTCAGATAAATAGTTTGAATAATTATAAAAATTTAACTATAACAAAAATACAAGCCTTGTTACCAATCAAAAAGAATAACGATGTATATGAATATATACCTTTAAATTTAGACCCTTTGATTCCTTTGCCAGTATCTATTAATTATGACAATTCTATTATTACTCAATTAATTTTCAATTTTAATCCATTTCAAGAAATTACAGAGTTGGGAAAACCTATATTACTTAAACCAATTAAATCATCCATTAATTTAAAACATGATTTATTAATAAACTTATTTAATGTTGTTCGTGAATTATCATTAAAAGAATATCAAACTAATGAAAATATTAAACGAATTGAAACAGAAATAGAAAAACTTAATGAAGAAGGTTTTTTAAAAAAAATTTGTAAAAAAAAATTACGATTAGAATCTTTATCATTTACAACGAATAATAATAAGTTAGTTATTTTTTTTTTTTAATTTTTTTTTCAAGAGATGATCCTATAATTGATTATATTGTTTATTGGAGATTAGAATCAGAAGATAATAATATTTATTTAGGTCACACATTTTGTCATGAAGTAAGTTTGAAATTTCATTTTTAAATAATTTAAAAAATAATTCATTTTCAAATAATTTTTAGATTCCATTATATACAGCTATTGTATCATGTCCATTAAAATTTCAATTACATCCAAAAATACGTAATATAAAAAAACAAAAAAATACAATATTATCTTCAATTCCAAAATCAATAAATTCAATAAAATTAATCAATAATATAAGATTAACATTACAAAATCTTTCTCGTTCTGCAAATCTAAGAATCAATATTGAAATAGATAATGATGCAACTTGTAGAAATTTACCAATTCATCAAAATTCAATTATGGTAAAAAATTATTTTTAAACTTTAAGAACAGACATCTGGAAAAAATAATTATAATGCTGAAACTTTTAAATTACATCGACAATGGATGTTACATATTAAAAAAGTAATTTTTTTTTTTTTTTTTTTTTTTTTTTTTTTTTTTTTTTTTTTTTTTTTTTTTTTTTTTTTTTTTTTTTTTTTTTTTTTTTTTTTTTTTTTTTTATTTTGTTTATCAGGTTATCAATTGTGGTGTTAAAGCAATAGATTCAGGAGCATTTTTTGGTGTTGCTGCTGTAGGTTTTTTTTTTTTCAATTTGTTTATTAAGAATCGTTTTCCTGCATCTGGAGTCTTTTGGATAGGGCCAACAAATATACTATTAAATGAATTGAAAGCGGGTGAAATATATTCACTTGATTTATCAATTCTATGTTTGAATTCTGGAATCTACAATTTAAATAAATTCCGTTTTATTGTCAAAACAATTGACATAAATGGTACTACAGATGAACGTATTTTTGCTTTTCCATTTGAAAGTTTAATTCATATATCAGAAGAAAATGATAAATAAACTTTTTTTTTAAAATTTTTTCATGAAATTAATTCTTAAAAAAACAATTTTAAATAGAAATTTTTTTATATCGAAAATAAGACTTATCAATAAAATTTATTTAAAAATAATTTAATAATAATATTAAAATTATTTATAAAAAATAACTTACCTGATTTTGTTAACCTGAACTATGTGTCCTCACTATAATGATCCTGAATACGCTAAATCTTATTTATATAATGCAAAAAAGACAGACATAAATAATGATAAAGCACAGTGGAAAGTTTCACAAGATTCAACTTCATCTGAGGATAATTCATCATCATCATCATCATCTTCATCATCATCAGATAATGATACGAATTATATAAAAAAATGCTATAGGCAAAAAAAATATGAAGATTCAAATTCAAATAATAAATATAAGTCACGACAAAAACAATTTCATAAAACATCATCTTCTGATGATGCAGAATCTGATGAAACAAATTCTGATTATAATAAAAAAAAACAATATATATCAAGAAAAGGAAATAAACGACAAGGCACTAAAAAATTTTATGAAAATTCATCAAATCATACATCATCAGATAACTCATCATCATCAAGTGAATCATCATCAATATCTTATTATAATACTAATAGAAATAAATATAATAATAAAAAAAATTTCAATAAACATTATGATAATTTAAATCGTCGTCATAAAAAATATAATGATGATTCATCTTCTGATTATGAAGATCAAAAAGAAAAGTTCTATCCAAAAAGACCAAGTGTTGAATCAATAAGCAGTAGTAGCAGTAGTATTTATGAGCCAAAAAAAACACCAGCAATGATTTTACAAGAACAGTATAGAAAAAAAAAAATAAATCAAAATAAATTTTTGCCAACCATTACTTTTTCAATTAATTATAAAGGAATTAAAAATTCAGATTATAAAGTTTATGTTTGTGGTAACATACCTGAAATGGGTGGTTCTGCTCAACCAACAAATGTTTTAGAGAAAGGTATACCACTTGAACTTGATCCAGATGGTGAAGGTTTTAAAGGTAAAATAAATTTTAAATAAATTTTAATATAAATTTTAATATAAATTTTAATTTAATTTATTTTTTTTTATTTTTTTTTAATTTATTTTTTTTTAAATTATTCTTTAATTAATAAAATGTTCAGTTAAATTTTAACTTAATTTAGTCATCATATATAATAATTTAATATATTATTTAATTAAATATTCAATTAATTTTTAATTTATTAATTATTTTTATTTTATTCAATTATTATCTAATTTTGTCATTTATATCTCTACTAATTTACATTTAATTTAGATTATTGGGAATCGCAACCTGTTGAAATGAAATCAAAAAATCCAGGATCCAAAATTGAGTATAGGTAAATTTATTTTCTTAAAAAAAAAAAAAATCAGTTATTATGTTTTGAAATTTAAAGAAATTAAAAATGGTTGTTTTAAAGTTAATCTTGTTGAACAAGAAAATTTAATTTCAACACAAAATAGTCTTAAACAATCAAGGTTGGTTTTTTATTTTAAATTTATATAGAAGCTTTTTGATACCTGCTCCAAAATTAGAAAAGCATTCGAATGATATTGACAAGTTACGTAGTTGTCAATACATATTATCGGATGTTAAATTTGGAGATTTAAGTAAACCTCGTAATATAAAGCTTAAATATCTAGAAGATATTGACAATCATTATAGTGATGATTCTGTTGGATTTTGAAAAAAAAAAAAAAATATGTGCAGAATTTTTGATGATTTTTAGTCTTTTTCAACTTCACTTTCGACTTATTAATATTTAGAAATTAGTATTCAGAAAATTCTAATCATCATCATCATCATCGTCATCATCATCATCATCATCGTCATCGTCTGCTTTTGTTTCTAAGAAAGATTTTCGCATTTTATCACCTTCATCCTCATCTTCATCCTCATCTTCATCCTCATCATCATCATCATCATCATCGTCGTCGTCTTCATTACTTGAAGATTTTGTTGTTGTCGTTTGAATAAAGGATCTCATTTCATCATCATCATCATCATCATCATCATCGTCGTCGTCTTCATTACTTAAAGATTTTGTTGTTGTCGTTTGAATATTGAATAAAGGATCTCATTTCATCATCTTCATCATCATCATCATCATCGTCGTCGTCTTCTTTAGTACTTAAAGATTTTGTTGTTGTCGTTTGAATAAAAGATCTCATTTCATCATCATCATCATCATCGTCGTCGTCTTCATTACTTGAAGATTTTGCTATTGTCATTTGAATTAAGGATCTCATTTCATCTTTATCCTCATCATCATCATCATCATCATCGTCATAACCTGCAACTGTTTCTAAGAAAGAATTTTCCTCATCGTCATCTTCATTTATTTTAGTTTTTGTTGTTAATGAATTTCCAGTGTTATCATTTATATCATATTCTGCAGCTGTTTGTATAAATGACTTTATATCATTGAACTCGTTATTATTGTATGTCGGGTGTTGTATGTTTTTATTAGTGTCCTAGTATAAAAAATTTTTTTTTTTTTTTTAACTTACAGTTAAGAATTGATATGGATTATGTCGATTTATACCTCTTAAATAGTTATCATCATTTAATGCTATAACTTTAAGAAAAATGTTTGTTAATGTAAATATTAACATTATCATTATGTCTTTATTATTTGTGGATTTTTTTTGGGTGGATTCTTTTTGGGTGTTTTTTTTTTTTTGTATTCTCATTTTAAAATAATTTAATTTTAACTAAGATGCTTTCTTAAAGATTTAATCCACCTTTTGTATTTACTTCCTTAGAAATAGAATGACATCCTCGAAAATTAATAGCTATTAAATAATTTTTTTTTTGAACTAAATTTATGCAGCCATAAGATGATAAATCTGGCTGTTCATATAACCTATAATATTTAAATTATATATTATTATTACGTACTTTGGATTACAAAAATACACATTTTCAAAACGAGTTTTTAAAAATATAATTAATTGATTTAAACTTCTACCTTTAGAACAACGTGTTACAAATATTCCGCCTAATTTTAAAAACTTATATTTTTATAAAAATAAAAAAATAAACTTTTTTACCTCTTCTGCAAATTCTGCAGCTATTAATCCTAGACCAATTTGATTATCATGATCAATCATATTATCATTAGTTTTAGTTATTGTCATATCGGATGTGATCTAAAAAAAAAAAAAAAAAAAAATTTTTTTTACTACGTCAACTTTATTAACTCCTAATTCCTTAGAAATCATAAATGATGTTTCTGGTTCATTTATAATACTCTGTATAAATTTAACTCCCGGCAACTTAAAAATATAATTAATTAAAAAATTATTACAGGTTCCATAAATATTTTATCTAGAGCTATTAAACGACTTTTACTACTACCAATATAAATTCTTTCAGATATTACTTTACTCCAAGTACCTAATAATAAATTTTTTTTGATTTATTACCAGGACTTGATCCTAAATCAATTACATTTTGATTTTTTCGAAATATTAAATATGAATCATCTATTGATTTAAGATTTAATGCATTTATATAATTATAATAATTTATTTTTGCATTATCTATCTTTTGTTGATATCTTTGTTTAAATTTATTTTCAAACCATATTGATGTTGAATAAAATTTTTTAAACATTTGTTTGACGGTTCAATAAAAAATTTATGAAAAAAGTTCATCAAGATGGTCATCATTATTTTTAAATTCTAAAAAAAAAAAAAAAAAAAAATAATTAAAAAATAATAAAATAAAAAAAAAAAAAAAATAATTCCATACGTTGTTTAGGAGAATTATCAAGAAAGAAAATATCTGATGAATTATTATTATTATATTCATTTTTTGGAGATGTGTATGATAAATCTAAATAAAAAAAAATATTTATTTTTAAAATAAAATTACCATTTATTTTAATAGAATTATTTTCATTATATGTATCAAACATATTTTTAAAATCTCCCCAATCAATACGTAATACCTAAAATGAAATATATTTATAATAATGAGACGGGTTTTATATAAACCTTTATAATAATACGATTATTAGTTGTAGGTATTATTGATTCATCATTAATTAAATCCATCCAAAAATGATTATTATCTTGTTTAACTTTAAGTCTGATAATTAATTAATTTTTTATTGTTTTTACCTGAAATGATAATTTCCAGGAAGAGGAAATCGTGATTTAATATCCTTTAAACGTATTTCTTGTGTATCTCCTATTGGTATAGAAAATGCATTTGGATGTTCATCATTATCATGATCTCCTGGTATATGATAATAAACTAAAACAGGTCGTCGAGATGTATTACTCATTAAAGTTAATTGCACATTCTGGTCCAGTCACATATTTACAAAAACATTGTATTAAGAAATTTGTCATTTGGAATGTTTTACGCTAAAAATTACATTGATGAAATCAGGCTTTTTATTTTTTTGATCTAAAATCAATTTAAAAAAAAAAAAAAAAATTTCTTACTTTCTAGAAACACTTCGACTCCCTCCTTTACGTCCCCGAGAAGCTGACTGTACGGGTTTACGTTTTGAGCTGATTGGAGCAGGAGAACCTTCACCTATCGTCTCTGGTTGTTTACGCCCTCTTGTTACGATTTTTGGCGTTGGAACGGGACTCATGGCTCTTGATCCCTTACGAGAGACAGACTTACGACTTTGAGACGATGCCGTTCGCTGAACAGCTGGAGTTGTTTTTTCAACCTTAAGGCGTGATGGCCTTTTGGTGGATGATGTATTGGTCTCTAATGATACTGGGCCATAGAACCACGATAAGCACGACATAAGGTAATTCTTGAAGCCGCGCGCATGCTCTGAAGCTTTGGAGCGTTTAAAGCGGCTCTCGCTCATAGCTGATCGTGTAAGTTAGCTAATGATACCTACTGATAGTTGTGAGCATGAAAATCACTATCAAAATTGCAGACGCCTGCAAAATTTAATAAATTTTTTGCCGATGCTACTCGCGTCTTACCAAGATGCACCCTAACCAGACAAAAAGTGCCTTGTGTGAAAAATCAAAATTCTTGAGCATTACGTGAAAGTCGTCAAGCCTTGTACGTGCTACGCTGTACAGATCCTCTAGTTCAGACATAACTTTATCTAAAAAACTGAGATTGCTTCACTCAATGAAATGCTTAAATAATATTTTTGCGCGATGTCACGCGCAAGTAAGCGAGAAGAAAGAATCCAAGTAACAAAGCTACTTGTAACTTGTAATTGCGTCTTAATTGTCTGGGTCCCAGCAAGCGTATTGCTCGAAGCCAGGAAGAATTTCATCGTTAATTAGGAGTTGCGCATAGAACTCTAAGATATCAGTAGGAGCAAAAGTGTGCAACAACGAATTGGCACTTTTGCAACCACTTGATTGCATTTTTTTCTTGTCTAACTTCATTTAAGTTGCGGCGTTCTCTTCACAGTATGTTTTGCTTATAATTTAATTATACTGACAAAATTTACGTGCAAAATTCTTCGCAAATACACACAAAGTTTAGTGTAAACATTGTCAGCTGACAGAAAAAGCTTTAGTGCGATTACAACTAGTAATAATAGATTACGTATGAAAATATTTATTGTACTAAAGAAAAACAAATGTGAGTATGAGGAAATCTACATATACGCAAGATTTTTTTTTTTATTTGCCATTCTCTTATCAGTATGTTTAGATTAAATCAAGAATGGGGTCTTACAGGTGAATAGCACTCAATTAAATATATCAAAGATGAATTTAGCCACCAACTGCGTCTTCTCTCACTATACAATAAGAAATTACACTAATCTCATTGATTGCAAATTATACGTGAAAATTAAGAGAAGACTTCATTTCAGAAAACGTTAATTAATCATAATAGTGATTATAATAGTCATTTTTTTGGGAGGGCAGTAATATAGGGATAGGATAATTAAATGCGGAACTTATTCTGTATATTTAATTTGCTCAATAAAAACAGATATGATAAATGAAAAATGAAGATTATTCTAAAGGCAGACACTCGTTAAGGAATTAATAATAATAAAAAAATCTGATGCGCTCTGCAACGAGATTTTTTTTTTTTAATTATCCAGTCCCAAAACGTGAACGAATTCTTCAGGTGGTATTTTTGGTCTTCCTACCCTATTCCTACAACAATTAACAGCGTTAAAAGCAGTAAATGCAAGATCACATATATCAGTAACAGTTGTTGAGTCATTATTATCTTCTGATGTAATCATTCGATTTGAAAATAACATATTTTTATATTTATTTGATTCATTATTATTATTATTATTATTAATATTCACGTTAGATGATATATGTTTATTACTTTCAATATATGAGGTTGTTAATTTTCTTTGTTGATTTGGTGAAAATTTATTTGAATTTTGATTTCCTATAGATCCTTGATCACCTCCTAATTGTGCTTCATCAGGCTCAATTTTTTTTAATTGTTTTTCTCTCATCATGTGTCCAGCTTGTGGAGGAGAAAGTGAAGCTGATCTCTTTCTTGCAGATCCACCTATTGGACTAGATCGTCGACGATGTAAAATAATAATTGAATTCTCTTTATGTTGTTGTTGTTGTTGTTGTTGTTGTTGTTGTTGTTTTTGTTGTTGTTCAATTATTTTGATTATAGGTGATGATGTAGATTTGGAGATTTGAGTTTGATTTATTGAAAGTGGTTGTCTTTTAAGAAGCTTAATTTTTTCACCATCTTTCAAATTTTTTCTGAAATTTAAAAAAGTCGGATTTTTAGTAATTAAAAAATCATCAGTTTTTTTGTTATTATTATTATTATTAGAAAAGATTTTATTTTTTATTAATTTATTTAAATTTTCTGGATCATTATAATTACCCAATTGCATTCCTATATTAACAAAATCTTGTAAGATACTTCGAGTTTTAAGAGAATTTTTTTCTAAACATCCAAGTGTCCCAATTTCAACAAGACTTTTTTGATTATTAGATTTATTATTTTGATCAGTAATTTGTTCTTTTTTAATAATTTTATTTATTGTTGGATTTGAATATAATTGTTTTTGAGAAGAAATAAACCGTGAATTTTTTTCAGAATGTATGGTTGTTATATCTTTATTTGAAGATATTAAAAAAGGATGTCGTAATCGATTAATTGTTTTTAAAGAAGTATTTGAGGGAACTGTATACCATTTTAGATTGTTTATATACGGTGGTAATGCTGGTGGTTTTGGTGCAGCAGGTTGTACAGTCATTAATGATTTAGAAGAAACTCTATACTGTTCTTCTTTATTTTTTTTTTTTATAAAATGAGCAATTTTATAAGTTTTATTTTGATCTTCTGCTGATAGATTAATTTTATTATGGCGACTTTGTAATAATCTATTAAATCCAAAAGGAGGTGATGGAAATGAACATGCGTTAGGTGGATTTTTATTATATTCCCAATTGACATTAATTAAATCAAGATTATCAAATCTTTCTTTATTATTATTTGAGGTTCGTTCTTTAAGACCTTTTTGTAATAATCTTATCCATCCAAAAAGTGAATCTGTAAATGGTTGAACATTCCAAAAACGAGGTTTTTCATTGTCACTATTTTGATTACTAAGAAAGTAAGAAAAAAAATAAAAATTACTTACACTTCGGCTCGTAATTCGTTAATAATTCTTTCATCATCCGTTAAAGTATGTTTTATATTATTTGTCGGTCTTTTTGGATGTGACATATTTTCTGATGAATAATTAGATTGTTCTTGTAAACGTGTTTTAAGAACCCATCGACGCCATCCAGGTAAACGATTTAAACAAATCCAACGTATACGTGATATTTCTTTACGTTTGCGAGGACCAAATGGTGTTGATTCCATAACTCCTGGAATTAGAAATAACTTCAAAGGTTGTTCATCAATACTAGTTTCAACATAAACCTAGAAGAATTAATAAAATAAAAAAAAAAAAAAAACTATAAGAGGATTATTTTTTTTACATTAGGATTAATCATTTTAGTAACATCAACTCCAATCTCTTCACGAATTTCACGAACTGCACAAGAAACATCGTCTTCTAATTCATCAATTTTTCCACGTGGAAACATCCATCTACCTCCTCGCCATCCCTGAACTTGAAAAAAATAATATATATCATTCTTGAATTATAAGTTTTTAACATACCCATAAGAACTTTAGTTAGATTATCATTTATCAATATAGCACCTTTTAGCGGAATTGTTTGACAATAACGACGCCATTGATTCATAAAGACTGAATAAGATTTTGAATTGAAATATAAACTTAATAATGGACATTTTTCGCATAATAAGAATCCGAAATTTCTCATAGAGAGTTTTGGGAGTTTTGTTGTCATCTCATCAAACCAAAAATCTTCATACCACCAATATGCATCTTGAATCGCAAAACATAATTGTATATGCTTAATTAAATAATCATCAGGCAAATGTAAGATAAAACGACCATAACAATCTTCAAGTGCTAAATCTAAAGATTTTCTACATAATGAGGGATTCTGGGAAAAAAGCTTATCCACAAAAGACATCAATGCATTTGATACAGTTGATTTTGGACCCTTCTTTTTAATCGGTGTCCTAGATTCTGCTTGAGTACTTTCTGGTTGCTTATCTTCTAAATAATCTGAATGCTGCTGCTGCTGCTGCTGCTGCTGCTGTTCTTGTTGTTCGTTGTTGTTGTTGTTCTTGTCGTTATTGTTGCTGTTGTTGAAAAGAATGAATTCTTCATTATCTAAGAGTGCGTCCTGAATGTCATCGTCATCATCACTATCTTTGCTATCACCTTCAGTAATTTCTCCATGTAGTAATCTTTCTGTATCAAAGATCTCTTCTGAAATAGTATTCTCATGTTCTGAAGACGACGGTGCCGATGATGTTGATGGATAACAGGAATTGTTTGTCGCCGTCGCAAAGCTTTCGTTACTGCTTGATGCAGGAGAATGCTCTAAATTGTCACCGGCAATCTCATTATTCTCACAATTAACTATCGCATGTGTACTACTATCCTTTTCAGTAGAAGAAGCTGGAGCTATTAAGTCTTTTGGGCTTCGTTCAGGTTCTATGCCCGTACTTGGACTGCTAAATATAACTTTATTGTACTTGCCTTCCTCGTCAGCGCCGCTTTTCAGGCCTTGAAAAACGACGCGTTCTTTGCTAGCAACCTGATGTGAATTTTCGGCGCTTTCTTCATCGTGCCCATCCCGCAGCATGCCTATAACCATCGTTGCGATTGAATATTCTCTCTTGTTACTTTGTCCATTTACTCGAGATTGTTGCGGCAACTGCATAAGTCAGCAACGCGTCGGTCGAATTGAATTTACTTCACCTCTTCGAGGTTGCCTCAACATGCATTTCGTTTCTAAATGTAAAACGACTTCTAAGTATGTTCAGGTCCTTGTCACAGATCAATATTATGTTAAAATGCAATTGCAAGATCTATTAGTCAAAGCAATAATTTTCAATATGACTAAATCCTCGCGCTTTTGACTCGGCGCCGCAGTCTCCGAGTTGAAAGCTTAGTCGGCGCAGTAGTCGCAGCTTTTCTCTCTGAAATTTAGGTTTGCCTTGACTACTACTTTATGGATACTGTTTCTGCGCACTGCTTCATACTCACCTCTAATTGACCTCTTTGCTGCATCAATTTACGCATGTTATAATCTCTATCATCAACATCATCAGAAGATGAATCATCATCAGTTTTTAAAATGACTATATTACAATTCTTTGTGGAGCATTCTGTATCTCCGCTTTTAAGAGTCTGCATAGCGTAACTTTCTACAGCTCTACCCAAATCACGTAATGTTTGTCTTAGTCGTTGATTTTCTAAAACGTCCTGATAATGTTGCGATCGAGAATAATTTTCGTCCTCCTTCTTTGCCTTTTGCTTCTTTCGTTTGAAGTCTGCTGTTTTCTGTGTTGGCAATCGTGGAAAGTATTTGTAGCGTTGTCTGGGTTGCATTCTATGTTGTTGCCTCGATCCCGGGGTCGTAAATCCAGAAGCAGGCACGTCCTTCCCAGGTAACAAAGTGTCTCCCCCCAGTACATAACGCGAATGCTCTATTTCTGGCTCGTCTTCATCCATGTAATTCGGCTGAGTCTGGTTTTTATGTGTCGTATGGTGCTCCGAATCCTTAACTTGAATTTTACGAGGAATCTTAATTGATGATGAAAATTGTTGATTTGAGTAGTCCCCTCCTTGTGGCGGCGCTATGACATTTGGTGTTTCAGCGTAAGTATAATCAGCATTTCCATGGTTCTGAGCTTTAGAGGGCATTTGTCCCATAATAGTTTCGTATCCGGTATTGGACGGATCAGCATAGATTGCATCAATGCCTGGAGTATCTACATCGATGTAATAAGACTCTTCTACAGGTACATCTTGATTGTGGTCGATATAGGCTTCTGGATCGCCACTATATACGATATCATGCGATTGCATAATCTGAACAAAATATTAAAGTAATAATCGTGACATATGTGACTAAGATGTTTTACATGTTAAAAGCTGGAATCTAATTTATTAAAAATTTTTAAAGGTTTGCGGCGCCTGTCTTTCTCTTGCTTTTTCCTCTAAAAATCCCGGAGGATTATCATGGCTGATGAAAAGGTTTTTGTGCCGCATCTTACAGAATGTTGGGCGCCAGCGACAAAGTCTGGAACCGACACTTACAAGTTGATTGAACCTCTTGATTTTGCGACAACCGACGACCTTAAGACAGTAAAGCTCGATGAATCCGCTTGGAAAAAACTTCAAGCGTTACCCAATTTATCTACACTCCCGCCTTTCAAAGATGCCAGAGAAGCCCTCCCCCCCATCGTTGATCCCTTAGAGGGCAAAGATAATATTGCGGAGTTACAGTTTGTCAGCGAGGCATCAGTTATGCATGCCATAAGGGCACGATACAATAAGAAAACCATTTACACAGACGTCGGCAGGATAGTGGTTGCCCTAAATCCTTTCCAATCTCGACCGGATCTGTACAATGATGCAGCCATACTTCGTTATGCACAAAGCCCTCAACCATTTTCATTAGTCCCTCATATATATCAAATAGCAGCTGGGGCACATAAGGGAGTATCTGAAGATGGTTTGAATCAATCAACTCTCATAACAGGAGAGTCAGGTAAGAAAAGACAATATAATCAAAATGAATTTATTTAATTCTGTAGGAGCGGGTAAAACGGAATCTACAAAGCTATTGCTCCGTTTTTTCGCTTTTCTTGGTGGTCATTTGGGACAATCAAAGCAACATGGAGGATGTAAGTTGTACGTATATTATGTTACGTTTTTTAAGCTGGGAAAGCAAGTATTGAAGATAGAATAATAATGGCAAATCCAATACTTGAAGCATTTGGAAATGCTTCAACTGCACGTAATCCAAATAGCAGTCGTTTTGGGAAATATATTGAAATGCTTTTTGACCCTTCTATGCGTATAAAAGGAGCAACAATAACAAGTTACATGTTGGAAATGCCAAGAGTTTGTGAACATCAAGCTTCAGATAGAAACTATCATGTATTTTATCAAGTAGTTGGTAAATTAAATATTTTATTAATTTTCTTTTTTTTAGAAAACAAACTTGGTGGCATTAAAGCTAATAAAAATTTTAAATATATCATACCTCAACCAGTACCTCAAGGTCAAACAATGAAAGGTCATGGTATTAAAGGTGAAAAAAATTTTTATTTTTTTAATTTAATTTTTTAAATATTTAATTTGATTTCTTTCAGTCAATGATGCTGAGATGTACAAAGAAATACTTCAATCATTTAAAGATTATGAATTTACATCAAATGAGCAAACGAATATTTTCAATCTTGTAGCTTGTGTCTTATATTTGGGAAATCTTGAATTTGATGAAGCAAATATAAAAGGAGGTGAAGGAAGTTCTTTAAAAGGAAATTGTAGTGACGATTTAAACCAAGCTGCTTCATTATTGGGAGTTGATATTGAGGTTATTATTTTATTAATTTTTAAAAATTATCTTAGATTCTTCGTAATTGTTTAGTAAGTCGAAAAATATCGACCGGTAAAGAAACAATGGAAGTACCATTAAAACCTCATGAAGCTATTGGTGCACGTAATGGTTTATCCAAGTTAATTTACGGTTCTTTATTTAATTGGTTATTATCAAGAATAAATGAAGGATTAATTCCTGCAGCGGGTGTAAGACAATAAAAAAATTAATATTTTTTTAGACGTTTAAAACAATTGGTGTTTTGGATATTGCTGGTTTTGAAAGATTTGAAATTAATAGTCTTGAACAATTACTAATAAATCTTTCGAATGAAAAATTACAGCAACAGTTTAATAATGATATGATATTAGCTGAATTAGAAGATTATAAAAAAGAGGTGAAATATATCTGTTATGTATTTAAAATTTAGGGAGTTTCTTTATTAAAATTGGATTTTAATGATAATGTTGATGTTTTAGCTTTAATTGAAGGAAAAGGAGGTAAATTTTTTTTTTTAAAAAAATTTTTTTGAATTTTAAATTTTTTTGAATTTTAAATTTTTTTAGGTCTTATGGATATTTTGGATGAAGAATTATTTGTCCCAAAAGGAAGTGATGATGGATATACTGCTAAAACTATAAAAGCTCATAATTCAGCAAAAAGATTTATTGGTCCAAAGTAAAAAAAAAAAAAAAAAATTTTTTTTTTTTAGATTTTCCGGATCTCCTACTTATAGTGTTAATCATTTTGCTGGTATAGTAATATATACAACAACAGGTTGGCTCGAAAAAAATAAATTAGCACCCCCTCGTGAAGCTTTAGATGTGAGTTTTAAAAGAAAATTTCATTATAAATAGGTATTACATAGTGCACATAATAATGTCGTTAAACAAATGATTAAATTAATTGTGACGGATACAAAAAAATCAACTGTTTGTGGGAATTTTAAAAAACAATTATCCGAATTAATAACAAAAATAAAATCAACACAAACAAATTATGTTAGGTAAAAAATATATATGATTTAATTTATTTAAGATGCGTCAAACCAAATTCATCACATAAACCTGGAGAAATTGAATCACATGAATTGTTACGACAATTAAAATATGCTGGTATTATGGAAGCAATAAAAATACGAAAATCTGGATTTTCTCTAAGAATTACATTTGCTGATTTTGTTGATCGTTATGCAATTCTTATAGGTGCTGATAAACCAAGAGATAAAAACACAGCTCAAGAAATTGTAAGATTTTAATTTTTTTTTTTTAGTTTTTTAGATCAATCTAACGAAATCAAAAGGTTTAAAATTTAATGATCAAGATATTGTTATGGGTATCAATAAAGTTTTAGCTAAAGAAACTGTTAGAGTGACATTGGATAATATGAGGTAAAAAAAAAAAAATTTTTTAATTTTTTTTTTTTAATTTTTTAAAATATTTTTTTTTTTAGAATTGAAGCCGTTGAAGATATGAAACGTCCATTATTGGTTTATATTGAAGCTTATGAAAAAGCTTGTAAAACACAAGATGGCATGTTTTTATGGCCAGATCCTTTATTGGATGCAGATACACCAATAGCTTTAGAAAACCAGTAAGTTTTAAGAAAATAAATCTAATAATATAGGCTTAAAATATTAGAAGGTTGTCTAGAAGAAGTAAAAAAAAAATTGGGATCATTCGAGAATTCACCTGGTTGGGTAGGAGCTGCCATTATAGCAAGAGATACTATGAAAAAAGAAGTTTCTGTTACGATTGCTGCAAATTCAATTCTTGGAAAAGTCAAACCACTTTGTTGTGATGTAAAAATGAGAAAAGAACTTGAAGATGTTAAAAATCAAGGACTAACATTTGGAATTAAAAGCGCTTCATTAGAAAAAGTAAGAATTGAGTTTTTAGTTTTGAATTTAAAAAAAAAATTTTTTAAAAATTTTTTTATAGGTTAATCAAATTCTTGCCCTGCTTATGGAAGAAGAAGATTGGACATCACAACTTCTTGCGAGTGATACAGATTTGTAAGTTAATAATTTTAATTTTTAAAAATTGTAGAGAATCTCTTGTTCGTGAAATTGATAATCAAAAACGAGATTTATTATCTCCCGCATGTCATACAGCTCTAGCAGAAGCTAAAGCTTTATTAACAAAAACAGCAAATGCTGCAGCTGCTGCAAAAAAAGCTGAACGTGAAGTTAAGGAAAATATGGCTAAACCAACTCAAACTGATGATCCTGCTTATCTTAAATCTGATTCGAAAACTTTGGCTGATGATATTTTATCACAAATACAACCTAAAGCTCCTCCACCTGCAAAAGCAGGTGGTGCAAAAGCAGATATTGCTAGAACAATTGCTAAGCGTCCTGCAGCTCCAAAAGCTGGACGTCAGAGATGATTATCTAAAAAAAAAATTTTTATTGAGGTTCTCATTAAGAGGCAAAATTAATTACAATAACTATAATATATGCAATAATTGCAAAAGAAACAAGTCCCAATAAAATTGTGATTTTAATTTTTTGTAACCAGAAGACTTTATGAACATCTGCTGATGTTCTTTGAAACTAATTAAAAAAAAAATTGTTTGAAAAAGTACTTACTTCTTGAGCCCCAATATTTAATTGATTAGTTTTTGATTCCAAATCACTAAGATCCGCATGTGTAGCAATAACCTTGTTGATATTTTCCTTTCCAAAAAAATATATTAATAGAAAAATATTTGTTTACTTGCATAATTCCTTTAACATGTTCAACTTTTCCTTGTACTTCTGAAGTTTTATCAAAATTACTAGGTTCATCGAAACGATCCATTAAATCCTTAATTGGTTTTCTTAAATTTTTATTTAATACTCCAGTCCGTGGAGCTATTATACTTAATTGACGACAATCTTCTGATGTTATAATTATTTTTTCCATTTCCTAATTCATTTATACTATATATTATTCTTACTTTTAAAAACTGAAATGCTAATCTTTCCGGATAATTCTTTCTGACAGCTACAGCATATAAACAACATATGTCTTTATCAGCAATAAAATATAATGTGCCAGTGTTAAAAAGTCGTTTATCTCTTCCACCTATTTTATTTTATTAAGTATTAATACATACCAGGTGAAAATTTTGATAGAGCATCTAATAGAATATTTTGAAATAATGCCTCTATCTGAATGGCGATAATTTATTTTTAAAAATATATATAATTTACTTCACTTTTTTCTTGACTTGCAATACGATCATAAATAGATGCAAGTACTAATTGATCTCGCATACGACCGAGACCAGAAAAAATTATGTAATCATTAGCCATTAATTAGATTTTATAAAAATTATTAAAAGGTCCAGCTCCCGGCATGCGATACCTTAAAATATTTTTAAAATTTTTTTTAATAAATTATACTAATTATAATAAGAGCAATAGAATATTTTATTTATAAATATCACAAGATAAAAAATAATGTCACAGAAAAAACTGTTTTAATTTTTTATTTTTTTTATATTATTTTTTTTATTTAATTTTTTTTTGGGAATCTATGTGTGGTACGTCTCAATATAGTCGTCATTAAAATGAAACTTTTAATTTCTTTTCTTTTATTAAAATCAATATTTGCACAAAGTTTGATAGATTTATTCGAAGAGTTAATAACCTTTTCTTCATTACCAGTAATATTGGATAATAAGTTTTTAAATGATGCATTTAGCGAAACAATAAAGTTAGCTGTACATAATGCTGCATATGAAGCAATTACTGATATTATTAATCAATATAAAGAATCGACCTTTAGTTCTCCATTAGGTGATTTTGTTTTGAATAAAATCAATCAAAATGAAATTATCATGGATGAATTTAAACCAATATTAACGTTGAATAGTCTCAATTTTACAAAGATTGATAATATTGAATCATACAGACTTTCTGGGAAAATAAAAATTGATACAGCAACTTATGATATAATTATAACAAATGATATAAACAGCATAAAAGTTTTATTAGTGAATAGGGAGAATTATTATTTGAAAACAAATGAATCGTCACAAAACAAAAATAATATATTATTAAGCAATGATGAAAAAAAAATTGAAAATAATAAAGATATAGAAGGAAATGATATTCCAGAAACATTTGTGAAAAAAGAAATGACTTTAAATGAGAAAAGAATAATTGATATATTAAACAATGTTGAGAGAATTGACTTTTTAGACAATTATACAATAATTATGTTTAGCAAAAATGAAACATTATTATTCAACAAAGAACATAAAAAAGATATTTATTTTAAAAATAATGAAAGACGTAATTTATTAGCTGAAAATAAAAAAGAAACATTACAGGAAAAATTAAAAAATTTATTTGAAGAAAATGAAAAAAAATTATCAATTAGAAAAAGACAACAATCAGACTCAAAAATAAATTATTCAGAATTCAAATTTAATGATTTAAATATTAATTCAGATTTAATTTTAAATTCATTTAAAGGTTCTCATTTAACTATTAGAAGAATACCAATTGCATTTACTAGACCATCACAAGAAAATAAAGAACAATTATTAATAATATTCAAAATACCACAGGCATCAAATAATTATATTACATTTACGGCTCGATTTGAATTTGATATTGATGTCTCAAATTCTGAAAAAATTGATACTAAAACACATGCATTAAGTAAGACTACAATTGGACCAGTAACCAAAATTGAAGAAGATAAATTAATGAAGTTTAATTTAATCAGAAAAAGTCCTGTACATGGAAAATTAATTACAAAGCAGGATGATACTTATAAATATATTAAAGAAATTATTTCAAATTTAAATGGAATTATTTTATTAAACGTACCAGAAATGACAGGTTTACCAATTGCTGTTGGATTACCATCTAAAATTCAATTAATATCATCAGATGGTGTTTATAAAACACATCTTTATTTTGATCTATAAGAATTTTTTTTTTTATAATAAAAAAACTTTTATAATTTATTAATTTTAAACATGAATTTATTTATTACTTTGAGATATGAAAAATATATAAAAAAATTTTTAATAAAAATTTTAAAAATAAGTTTACAAAAATTTGTTAAAAATTTTTTTTCACACACACAACAAAATTTTATTTAATTTTATAAAATTATTAGAATTATTCATGACCAATCTAATTTAAAAAAATTTATTTTTCAAAATAATTCTTTTAGAAGAAATTTCTTTTCAGATTTAAAATAAGTATGTTGAACAAATATATAATTAAATATATTTTAAAAATTTATTTTTAAAAAGTTGGAATCCAAAAATCATAATTATAAAAAATTTTGAAATTAATTATAGAAAATATTTTTAAAATTATTTAAAATTTTTAAAATTATAATTTCATGAGACATTTTTTTTTTTTGAATAATGCAATCATAAAAAAACTTTAAATTGAATTTAATAGAAATTTTTTTTTTCAGGTCTTACTCATTAAATTGCATGTTGAATTTTAACTGAAATAATATCAATTTATTTCTTATAAGTTTGCATATATACAGAATTTGACTTCCAGCGAAATTTTAATATTAAGGAGGATTGGATTATTCAGCTAGAATTGATTATCTGAAGACGGTGCAGTACTCTGATACGTTATAATGGAGCAATATGTAGAAAATGAAAAAAAAATAATAAAAAAGATTTATATTTGATATATTTTTATTCTGAGCCTTCTAACTCAAATAATATTAAAGAAAAATGTAATAAATTTTAAGACAAGTATTATAATAATTTAATTTATATATTGAGAAATATTTTATCTGAAAATAATTCTTAATATTAAAAATTTTTTTTGATTTAATTTTTAAAATTTATAATAATCAAGTAATCTTAATTTAGTTTTTTATTTAAATTTTATATGATTTAGTTTTATAAAATTTTTTTTTTTTAAGATTATTTTTTAAAATTAAAATGACGTTACAGCTAGAATTAGGGTTTTTTTTTATATAAATTTCATATTAATAGATTAATTATTAGTATAAGCATGTATTTTGGGACATTAAATGACAATAAAAATATATATTTATATAATATGTGTCTTAAATTTATCTTTATAGTTAATTTTTTAAATTTTTTCTTGAACAATGCAGAGTCAAATATTTTGGAAATTTTCAACAAAATGAATAATTGTATGAATGAAGATTTGAAAATAATTATAGGTGAATGGATTTTTGAAGAATTCATAAATGAAGATAACAATAATGATTTATCAATAACAACAGATTTGAGAAGAATTCCAACTTTCAATGTAACATCTATTAATTTTAGAATCGATCAATCTTTAATTCTAATAAAAGGTGTATTAACTGTAGCATCACCCTTTACAATCAAAATTTTAATAAAGAATGATAATTTATATGAAACACATAAACCATTATTAGATAAAAAAAATAAAAGTTATATTATCGCAGAATTATTATATCTTCAAATTGAATTTCTTGATTCTTTCAGAAATATTACAGATATTCAATTTGAAAATAATTTTTTAATTATTTCAAATAAATTAAAATTTAAGCGTAATGTATAAATTTATATATAAAAAATGTCAAAAAAAAATCAAAAAAGATATCAAGAAAAAATTTAAAAAAATTGTTAACAACAAAAATAGTTTAGCAATTATGGAAAAACTATCAAGCCAAAACTTTACTAAATCTTATAAATATTTTTTTTTAATTCGATATTTAATAGATTAAGTCCTCATAATTAATTTTTAGTGATATAAATAAACATTAAAAAATTTTGAATTGATCGATCATAAATAATTATTAATCAATATAAAAAATAGAATTATTAAATTATAAATTTTTTTCTAATATCATAATTTTGGGAATCTAATTTTATGTAATATTAATATGTATTAAATTAATTATAATATTAAATAAAAGTTCAAAAAAAAATGATTTTTATTTAATAAAAAGAAACGTTATTTATTTTTTTTGTAAAAATTTATTTTTTTTAATTTTTTTTTTGGGACTGCATGCATTATATTTATATGTTTTATATTTAAGTATAATTCTGAATTATGTTTATAAAATATTTAATTATTTATTTTTTGATTAATATCCAAAATTCTATCTCAATAGAATCTTTAAAAAATTTAGATAAAATTAATGACAACGATAAAGATTTTTCTATTGAAAATCTTCAAAATGATACAAGAAAAAAAAAAATTCGAATATTTAAAAAAAAAATAGAAAAAAAGGATAATTGTCATTTAAATCAAATTTTACGTCAAGAACTTGAATGGCCTATAGGAACTTGGATATTAAATAATCTGACATCACAAAATTATTCAAAAAATGCAGATGAAATAAAAAAATGGACCAAAGTCCCAAATATAATCGTTAAAAAATTATCTCTTCAAACAAATTTGAAAGGATTTGCTTACTTAAAAATTGAAGGAATTTTTGAATTTGCATTAAACTTTCGATTTATAATCAATAGAAAAAAATATTTATATACAGGGTCTATAACCTCAATAGATTCATATGTTGTATTAGAATTTGCTAAACCAACAAATATATTAATAAAAATATTTCAAAATCTTCAAGAATTTCATAATTTCAATAATGAAACTTTATTGCTTTCAGATGGATCAAATTTTATGTTTTTTAAAAAAAAATATCAAAATGAAGAATTAGATTTTCAATCTAGTCTTAGAAAAATCTTAAATCATCAGAAAAAAAAAAAAAGCCAAATTATTATTTCACAGGATTATCAAGCAGTTGAAAAATATTTAGAAAGAATATGATTCTTAATTTTTACCGGATGTTCAAAAATTGTAATTTTTTTCGAACTTTTTCCTTAAGAAAATTTTGTCCGTATAATTACACAAATCAAATTTTTAAAAAACATAAAAAAATTAAAGCTAATTATATTTAATATATTTTAAAAGTTAAAATAATAACATGCGTATTCAAAAAAAAAATTAAATAATAATTATTTATAATGATTTAATATAATTTAAAAAAAACATTTAAATATTCTGGTTTCTTTTTTAAATTGAAATCATCTATAATATATTCAAAAGTAAATTCCTTATAAATATATTTTTTATTCTTAACTTTAATTAATTTTAAAAATTAAGCTTATATTACATTTAAATTTTTATTCAATTAATTTAATTTTTTTTATTTTTTTAATATGTTTTTTATTTATATTTAAAAAAAATTTAAAATCATAATTTAAATAATTTATTTTTTTGAAAAATATTTATAATTTTAAAATCATAATTTAAATAATTTATTTTTTGTATGAATTAATTATTTAATATCATAATATAAATAATTTATATTTTTGAATTTATTTAATAATTATTTTTTTTATATTTTAAAAAAAAATTTTTTTTTTTTTCTTCAAATTTATAAAAATATTATATAATTTAAAAAATAAAAAAAAATTTTTGTTATTAGTAGTTATAATGATTGTAAAATTATGAAAAATATATGTGCATGTAATTTCGGGACATTTTATTATAAAATTTAAAATTAGATTTTTCATACAAGTATTTTTTTCAAGTATGTGGTTATTTAGATTTATATATATAAGTATTTTGGTTTTAATATTTAAAGCAGAAAAATTTGAGGCTACTGAAAATAATACAATAATAATTGATGAAGCGGAAGATTGGAATATTGCGTCTGGTAATTGTTCAACTAGAATTCTGGATTTTCAAAAATTGAACTTTATGTTATGGGGGTCTCCTTCTTTATTGGAACTTAAAACAAGAAATTTTTCGAATTATAAAATTTATAGTATGAAAATTAAAGTTAATAATAATTATATTAAATCATTTATTTCTAAAAATGGGAATAGTTATACTTCAATTCTTTATGGAGACACTAAAGTATTTAATGCATGGAACAAAGGTCTTGAAATAATGTTTCTAGATTTTTTTAGAAATATAAATTATATTAATAACTATCAAGATTATTTAGTAATTGCAAGTAATGAATGTACATTTCGTTTTCAAAAATCAAGAAATTTTTTTAGTATGGCTACCTGGAAATAAATTAAAATTTTGAACATTTAAAATAAACACTTTTTTTATCTTAATTTTTTTAAATGCAAATTTATTACTAATACACTTTTTCTTGATTTTTTTTTTCAACTTTTTTTTTTACACTGTTTTTTAAAAAAAATTTTTTTTTTTTTAATACTATATTTCTTTTTTAGTTTAGAAATTTAATTTGTTCTCTCTGTTATATTTTAAATTTAAATTATTATTATTTGATAAAGTTTGATTTACTGCATGTACGGAGACATTATGGGACAAGGGACATTAAGCAATATAATAATCAATTTTAACATTAATCAAAAATGAATAAATATACATCTTTTTTATGGCTTACAATTTTTTCGTTAGTAACAAATTCAATAGCATTTGATGAACGAAGTTTTTCTGCTTCTCCTGATGTGGATTCTGAAATTGCTATAGGTCCTTCCATGGAGGATTTAATGAAAGAGGTAGTTGCTGCACTACATAGAGAAATGATAAGACCTCTTGGAGAATGGCAGTTACATATATTCAAAAATGAAAGTATGATACTTAATTCTACGTATTTGAATAGTCTACCTAGGATTCCTACAATTGATATAAAGAATTTAACAGTTACCAATGATCGCCTTTTGGTTTATACAGGCGATTATATTATAAATGGATCTGATTATTATAATCTAGCAATTGAAAAAGATATTAAAAATGGATTTGATAATAAAAAATCCAAACGTACTCTAAGGGCTATTGCTTTTGCCAATTTTGATGATCGTCAATTAGACACATTTCAGAATCAAATAATCTCAATGTTTATGGGTGATGAGATTTTAATGTGGATTCAAAAAAAAGATACAACTCTTGTCATTAAAGATGCTAAAACAGAATTAAAATTTAAAAGACAATCAAATAATAATAGAACACGAAGATCTGTATCGATGACCTCACCTCGCTGTATATATGGTTGTGGTGAAGTTCAATATGTCGACAAGGAACAGATTGATTTTAATGAAGATTATTTTCCGGAATATTTGGCACTTTTAGGAGGCCTTCATGTCGGAGATGGAATATATATACCTCAACATAATGGTCGAAAAGCTCATAGATTTATGAGGTCTATCAATAATGATAAAACAAATGAAAAAAAACAAGATACCCTCAATAAAATTTCCAGCATCTGGAGTTAATTATATTTATAAAAAAAAAAATTTTTTTTTTTTTTCGAGAAATACTTCTTTTTCTTGTATAAAAAAAATAATAAACTTTTTTAAATCTTTATTTATAATTGTCAAATTTTTTTTTAAAAAGTGTGAGAATTAATTTTAAGATTTAAATAGTAGGATATAATGTAACGGAGACAGAAACACGACATCACAAAATGAAAATAATAATATATTTTTTATTTTGTTTATTAACAATTGATGGATATGATGATAGAATTATTTTAAAAAATAAAATAAATGCAGAATTATTTAATCCATACGGAAAATGGATATTCGATTATATTAAAAGTGATAATATAACTTTTGAAAAAGTATCAACTAAAATGCCAACTATAAATATTGAATATGTAATTTCATTCAAAAATAAATTAGGAATTTATTGGGGAACGATTTCTATAGATAATGTATTTTCTTTATATATAAAAAAAATATTTAATCAAACAAATGTTATGATTTTTCCAACTAATAATATAAATATTAAAAATAATAATGAAATTGAAAATTATTTAATTAATTTTTTCTCAGGTGCTAATATGACATTAACTGCAAATTATATTTTATTTTATAAAAATAATGAAATTTTAATTTTTAAAAAAATTGATGAAAAAAAAAAAAAAAATTTAAGACAAGAAAAATCAAATTTTCAGATTGAAAAAAATAAAAATTCTGATCAAATTAATAATATTAGAAATTTAGAACAACAAAATCAAACATTTTGGGATTCTATTTTAGAATCAATTGAAAATAGATTACCTACAGGAATATTCCCATTTCAAGCGGAAGATATATGGGGATAAAAGAAAAAAATTTTTAATTATTTTTTATTTTTTTTTTTATGCATAAAAAAAATTTGAAATAATATTAAGTTTAAATAAAAAAATTCTATGATTTTTTTTTTTTAAAAAGTTTAAAAAAAAAGACAATAAATGATTATTAATATCGAATAGATTAAAAAAAATAGCAATTGATTGAAATAAAATTTTTTCAAAAAAGAAATCATAATTTTGACATAATTAGAATTTCTGATTACTATTTAAATAATTTTTAATGATTAATTTAAAAATTTGAATATATAAAATGATTGAGCACCCCGCAATACCCCTTCTTTCTAATATAATTTTAATTTCATGAGACTTAAGCTTCAAATTTCAATTACACTCACTCAGTTATTTTTATAAGTTTTTTAATTAATTTGTTTCTTGGTCTAATTTTCTTTTTAGAAATTTTTAAATAACCTATTTTTTTCACGTAAGTACGAATCTAAAAATTTTTGTGATATATAGTGTGCAACATGTAATTTTGGGAATTTTCAAGGATTGAATTATAAGATCAGAATTATTATTCAATTTTGTGATTAAAAATGATTAGAGAGATATTTATATGTATATTTTTATCTCTCATTTTACTAGTGAAAAGTGAATATGGTTTTTACGATTTACCAATAGGAGATTCTGTTAATGATCAGAGAGGGGAGTACAGAGTTACAGAATTATACTGTCCGGACAATTTCCCAGAATGGCGTGGTCCTCCAGAAAATTGGCCTAAAATTCCAAGAGTTTATGTAAATGATGTAATATATTTAAATGAAACATTAACATTTTCACTTGTTCACTTGTTTGAAGGAAATATTGAAGTTAAAAGTATTGTTTATGAGAAGACAAAATTAACTATAAATGTATTTCTTCCTTCTGAAGGAATGAAAGCATGGCTTCATCAAGACGACTTACCAATGTTCCAGTCCTTTGATACTATACAGACAATGGACATTAAATTTGGTGTAATGAGAGTTGTCTCTGGTGCTTGCCAATACTTTCTTGGCAAAGTTTAAACGACGCTAGCCGAAGACTCAACTTTTAGCGTTCTGTTTTTTTTTTTTTTTTTTTAGTCTCATCTTTATAACAAACATTTTTTACTCAAAGCATTCTGAATATGGTTTTTTTTACAAGAATTTTGATACTTTATATGTTGAAGTTTTTGGATGACAAGAAGACGTGAATATCCTCCTATTTTTGCATGTGACTTGGGATTGGGAAACTTAAATAAGTTTTTAGAAAAAGTTTCAGTCAGATTTATTTTGTAATAAAATGCTTACAACAATAATCAGCTGTCTTTATATATTTGTAATTGCAGGAACAGCAACCGAAATTAAAGAATATGCTACTGCTAATAAACGAGCCTTGGGTTATTTCCGTTTTGCTAAAGATCATGACGACATAGATATGACTGACTACTTTTTTCGAAGATCGCATGCTAATTTCTCAAATAATAATACACTTCTTATACAGGATTTAGAGGTGTATAACGAACACGAAATCAAACTTTTAGTTGGTTTATGGCGCATTCAATCAATAACAACTAATAGTTTATTCTATAATGAATACAAAATCGAAAAATTTGCTGCTAAGCCTTTTCTGCATATAGGGGAACCTAAGTATTTAACCAATTCACGATTTGTTTATGCAGCAGAGTTAAATTTTACTAGCAAATTTTTAGTCCTACTTGATAGAGATCCTAATTGGATGATGAAAGCTGTTCCGTTACAACTTTATGATTCAGAGATAAAAACATATGATGAGGCTCAAGATATAGTATTAAAACTTTTAACGGGTAGAGACATTAAAGTTAGCTTTTGGAGTAATTTTAATAGAATGGAATTTTCAAGACGCGACTTTCATGTTAAGTTTCTTAGAGAAATACCAGCACCTACTCCTCCACGTTATGATTTCAGTATATAAATGTTTTGTATGTCCCAATTTGCCTGTTTTTATTTTTTGAAAAATTTTGGGACATTTTTTTTCTAGAAAAATTTAGCAAATACTTGTCTGTTTTATCAAAATATATCACGTAACCTCAAATTATAATTAAATTATGTCAAGATATTGAATTTCAATTCATTTTTGAAAAAATTTTTCGCATAAATTTTTTGTAAAAAGAATTCAAAAAATTATTTGCTTTTATTATTATTATTATTATAAATTTTTTATTTTCTTTAATCAAATAAGAATTCTGAAAATTATTATTTACGCTCATAGTTAAAGATTATTTTAACTTCTTTCATTTAAATTATTTCAAATTCCTTAAAATTTTTTTTTCAAGTTAAAAAATAAATTGATTTTTTTTTTATAAATTTCAAACAAATTTATGCTAAAAATATTTGTTATTTGTAATAATCATATAAAAGTTTACGCAGACTTTTAATTTAATATTTAATCGTTTTATCTATATGTAATCTTGATGTTGTATAATATCTATTAAAGAATATTGTGCAGAAATTTGTTAATTAAATTTATGATTCTTTATGTCAAGATAATTGAGAAATCAAACTTAATACATTACTTTGTCTTTAACTTAATAATTAAGATATTCAAAACCAAATTAACAAATAAATTAAAAAGGTTATTAAAAAATAATCAATTATAAAGATAAATTAATCGTATGCATAAAATCTAAATTTATCTAATCAATTTAAATAGAAATTATTTAATAAATAATAATAAAAACAATAATAATAATAATAATAATAATAATAATAATAATAAAAATAATAATAATAAAAATAATAATAATAAAAATAATAATAATAATAATAATAATAATAATAATAAAAATAATGCAATTTTTTTTTTATGAATTTTATAATTACAGATATGAGATTGTGTTTTAAAGTTTTGAGAGATATTTTGGTTTTAAAAAAAAAAAATTTGAAATTGAGTTGTATCAAAACAAGTTGTAAAAAATGTCGTAAGAATTTATTGTGTTTGAGGATTTATATATTTTGGGAGTTGACAAAAAAAAATTGTTCATAATTATTTTTAAATATGAGCTTATTATTATGGCTGAATTTTTTTTCATGTTTTCACTGTATAGTCAGTACATCTGTCCTTCCAAATTATTGGACTCTATATGAAGATATACTTGAACCAAATGCTGACAAGCTTGACGTGATATTAGGCAGTAAACATGGTGACATAGAAATAGAGGAAGTTAATAGAACCATCCGACTTACAGAAGAAGAACAAAAACTAAGTGATCTCCTTGAGGGAAAATGGTATTTAGAGGACGATAATTGTTCGCCAGCCCTACAAAGCCCAATCATGAATATCCATGGTGTTAGAATTGTTAAGGGTCGCATATATTATAGAATTTGCTTAGGAATTTTACCATTTTCGGGAGTTGGTTATTTTATAATTGAAAATGATAAGTATTTTAGTTCAATATTGATTTCAAGAAAAGCTGACCATTTTGAAGATGATTTTATCATGGAAGAAGAAAAGAAGTTTATAAAAATTTTCGATAACTTAAAAGAATTTCGATATGATACATCATCTTCAAGATATCTTAGAGTATCTGATGGTCATTGTGATTTGCGTTTTACTTCAGAAAAGTACTTAAAACAATTTCTGAAGGCAAGAGCAGATGAGATTCACAATAGACACAATAGACGATATTAATTGTCTTTTTTTTCGTTCAATTATTTTTCATTATTTTTTTTAAAAAATTGTGCATGCAATTGTTTTGGGACTTGGGACATTAAAAAAATTTGTATGCATAATAATTAGTAGATAACTTTTTTAATGATGAAGAAATTAGCCATATTAATATTATCTGTATTTTCTGTTTTAATAAATAATAATATATTGAACAATGGAATATTCGTTGTATATATTTTGTATGGTATAAAAGGATCAAAAGCAGATTGGTGTACATTAACAAAAGGTGAATATTATAGAGCAAAACCTTTAGTACCCTTCGATAATTGGCAGCTTTATAGTTTCAATACATCAAAAAAAAATTATACTCATGAGTATATATTAAATTTGCCATACTATCCACAATTTAAAGTTGAGTTTTTTGGAGCTGGAAATAAAGATCACTATCTAGGTGTTGGAAATTTTTATCTTGATAGACGTTATCAATTTGTATTTGAATGTCCCAAGAGATTCACTCCGAATATTAGAGTACTGTTGTTTAGTCTTAATGATATTGTTAGAAAAAAATCTGAAGTCAAAGAAACATGGGTACATTTACTTTTTTCTTCATTTAGCAAGTATTTTCAATTATATGACGAAAATCAGTTACCTCAGTTAGATTCAGAATTCACAAACGATTTAATAAACCATTTCAGTAGTGACTATTTAAGATTCTTTTTTCCTGGTTTTGGTAAAGGGACTTATGTTGAAATATACAATATTATGAATAAAGACTCAGCTTTTTTTGTACCATATAACGGTTCAATATTTGATTATAGTTTCTTGCCCGTTTGGAACGAAATAAAGGATGTACTTAAGAATTATTCAATAAGCTAAGAATTTATATTCAAATTTTGAAAAATAAATAAATATCATTTTTTTCAAGATTATAGTCAGAGCTCATTTCAAATCTTATATCGAGAATTTTTAATTTTTTTTTAAAATTAATTTTAGGAATATGTTTAATATTTTTGTTTTTTTTTTGTTATTAATTCAAGAATAATATTTGAGATTTTGGTAACTATTTTTATATTGTAAATTGTATTTTATAAAAATTATTTTTTTAAGAATTTTTTCTTATAGTCAAAAATCTTTTCTATATTCTTTGTCATAAAACTTATATAATATTGCAAAAATTTTTTTTTTAATATTTAAAAAATTAGTTCTTGAAACTTTACAAAAAATTTTAAATTTAATTTTTTATAACTTATAAGTATCTCAATTAATTTTATTGAATAGATTTTTCAAGCTTAATTTAATTTATGAGATAAATAAGGATCTTCTTGAAAAATATTGTTTGCATGCGCACGCAAAATCATTCGATTATTTTCGTTTTCTGATACTTAAAAGCTGTAAGTAGAGTTCTTAAAATTAAAAGTTTAAAAATCAATATATTTTGCAAAATTAAATTATTGATGATTTTATTTCATAATTTTTTTTTAATATTTTTTAAGAGATATTATATAAAGGTGTTTCTAAGAGGCATTCTTATTGATTATTACAATTCGGATATAAAGAGTTATATTAATAATCATTCATTGAAGGCTGCACAGTCTCTGTAATAATCTTTTGAAAATAATTTTGATAAAATGAATGGCAGCATTTGTCATTTTCTAAATTGCAAATTTTGATTATGAGAATTAACATTACAAATTTCTTTTTCAAATTTTCAAAATTTAAATATTTTAGCTTATTTACAGCTAGATAAACTATCAACATTTACTATCATATTTATATGCTGAATTTTTTGCATGCATAATATCTTAAGTTAGTCATATAAATTTATAAATAATAGATACAGCTTGTGTTTCTGTTCATAAATGCATTATCCTATCAGAAGGCACAGAAAAGACAAGTAATAAATTTGGGAACCTTATTCAATCCTTTGTATGTGTGCTATTTCCATGAACTAACATAAGTTCAATCAATGAAATGAATAACCTTTTCCGAAAAATTGTTTTTTATAACTTAATATAATAACAATACTCCCGACATACAAAGACAAACAAAACTTCCAAAGAAGTCAGAAGTTCCAGCATATTAACGCTGCTACTCCTGTGCAACTTTTTCCTGGGTAGGAATGCCGATAAATATTAAAAGATTAAATGATTTGATGCAACAACAAAGTGCTGTAAAGTTGCACTAAAGAAATTCGACTTTCGCAAAAATGTCGGGAATCGGGTTGAGTCCTGGAGATTTTCCTATGTTTTTATTCACGTAGAGAATTTTTTTTCTGATGAGATTATTTTAGAGATTTTAAAAAGAAAAATAGTATGGCACAGCAACTTATATATATATGTAGTTTATGGATATGATGTGTAATTTTGATTCCAAATATTGAAAGTCAAAAAGTGTGTCTGCAGATCTGTCAACCTGGCACGAATTTACATGCATTTCATTCGGCGGCGTATGCGGGGGCTTTTTCGTCATCGTTGGCGATATCGATTTTCTATTAATGATAAGTTAGATAAGCTTAAGCGACGATCAAGAGAATACGCGGGAATAATGATACTTATAAGTACAGTATTACTTTTATTAGGCGCTTCGATAAGTTTAGGTTGTTTTTTTGCTCCTTCATGGATAGTCCTTATATGGCATGCGGGATGGTTGTATTTCTTATTTCGATTTGCTGTACGAGCGTCAATTTTTCCAGGCTCTGTCTTCTTTTGGAGAGCAAGCATGGAATTAGGTTTTAAGTCTCAGATGACATTGATTATGGTCCGACAATTACAAGCATTAATGAGTTTATTAAGTTATCTTTTGATACAATTGCCTGCCCTCGCGTCTTCTGAATTCTCATTGAAAAAACAAGAACTTGAATTAGATTCAGATAAGCATATTGCTTCACTTGTTGAAGCAGCTCAAGCTTTAATTTTATTAGAACAAACGTCACTTAGCCTTGATCATCAAGTTAGTAAAGGATGGATCAGTAATCCTCAACATTTTTTTAACAATATTTCTTGTGTACATAGCTTAAGCAAATCGATGTTTTCAAGAATCTTACCGTCAAGCTCTTGTCGTCAATTTCAAATTTCAGCTCAATCCAAATGTACTCGCTCGAAAAAATCATTAATAGAACTACAGGAATGTTTACATGACGGTCTTGCTTATTTGTCAATATGCGCGTTACGTGTACCAAAGAGTTTTGGTTTTCCAACAAATGATCACGTATCATCGATTGCCAAAAATGACATTGTAGAATGGCCGTTCAGCTTATTTATGCATGAGATTAGTAGGCGTCACGCTGAAAATTCCATTGTTGCTTCGAAAAAAATGGGATCTTTTGAAAAAAATCAAAAACTTTTTGGGACTGAGGTATCGAATGCAGATTTTCTCAAACAAGTGGTTCTTCAACCTGATGTCTCGTGCGCTCAATCGCAATTGAAAAAACAGCAGGAACTCATAAATCATCCAGCAAAGTGCGCTTTAGCCGAATTCGTTTCAGCGCAATCAGTACTAATACCTCCTGATAGTCAAAACAAATGGTCAAGATGTCGTGTTGCCATATCTGATTTCATCACAGAGCCTTTTTTAGGGAGTTTGAACAATTTGCGTGCTGAGCTTTCATTGCGCTACTCCGGCATTCAGTTTTGGGTGACAACAAGAGATGGAAAGAGACTCGATGCAATGTTCATATTACGACCATCATCACGGTCTCCGGAACATTTAAAGCGATTGGAGGAGCGTATTTCAGGCACCTCAGTAAACATCAAGGGGGATTTGGAATTCTCAGATAAAGACGGTATTGGTTGGAATTTCGGACCGACTGTAATATTCTGCAATCCTAATGCGGGTTTTTATGAGACTTCCATCCATCATGACGAATGGTTAGAATTCTATACTCAGAGGTGATTCAACTATACACCATATTTTTTATGTTGCCAACAGAAATACAAACATTGTGCTGTTCAACTATCGAGGTTTTGGAAGAAGCGAAGGTACACCGACACCTCAAACTGTTGCAGAAGATGCGGAAGACATTGCACAGTTTTTGCTTGGACCTTACACTCCCATTAAAACTCCTGGTGAAGTGGCACTCTATACAGGTGTTCGTGGGGCGGGTGCAGATATTATAGGAATTCATGGTAGATCAATCGGCGGTATAGCAGCAGCTCATGTTGCTTGGAAATTTGGCAATCGAGTCAAGTAAGAATTCAAAAAATTTATATATCGCTCAGGTGGCTTTGCGCCGATAGAACTTTCAGAACATTAGGTCATACAGCCAGGCATATTGTAAGCATACTCCTTTCATATATCCATATGGCTAGGCTGGGCATTGGTCAGAAGCGGCACTAAATTTTGCCTCTTTGAAAGCTGATAATGTTCAAAAGTATCTCGAATGCAAGTAAGCTCGTAACATAAATTTTTCCCATACAATCATTTTGATACAATACTATAGGGCTTATAAGGTTATATGCTGGGATCCAACCGATTCTGTGATACATAATCAAGCGTCATTGAAATCTGGTGCATGTTTAGAATATTCAGAATTTTTGCAAAAGCGACAAAATCATGACAGGGTAATGAATTATGTTGCTCTCTCACAATTCAAATACTCATATGTAGACTCATCATACATGGGCTAATCTTCCTCAAGACGAAGTCTGTGAACGAAATCACAGTTGTATCGAAATAAGAAATTTTGCAAATCACGTAATAACATTTTTTTTAATATTGAATTTTTCAGATTGAAGGGCTCTATGAAGCTGCTAGTGCATTAGCTGTTTTGGAAGGTTTCGTTGCATTACTAGATTTTAAAAATGAAACGCCTACGAAAATTGAAGATTATTCGCAACTTATAATTGGGGTGAGACCGTGAGGAAACTTAAAAATGGATTTCTTAAATGACAAAATGTTCGGAGATTAGTAGGTTTTTTCTAATATATCACAGTACTCCGGGAGCTTGCGTATTGTTTCCAGGCATTTAATTCAAGGGGCATGATCTCGCTATGGATGGATGTCAATACAACGAGCCTAATTGAAGCCTTACCTCAATCGTCAATCAAAAACTTGAAAGTACAATTTCATAGGTTTGACGAACTTTAATTTAGGCAACGTTTCATGCACCACTGCGTTTACTTAATGCTGCCGGATGTTCTTTAAAAACCACCATTTCCCAAATAAATACATGCAGTTACAGCGAAATGTAAGTCTAACGACGTCTTTATGAAATTGTAACACATAAGTCAGAAGTTTCGAATTTCTCAAAAATTATTTATTTAATAAACTCTGAAATTCAGGGTTGAAGCTTTACAAGTATTTGTATTAACAATGCAGCTATGGGGTTCTCATCCAGTAGATAGATTATCTCCAATATGCAAAAGTGATGCAAGTCCCAAAAATAGCTCTCCACTAGAGAAATTTATCGCTACAACAAATCTCAAAACTGAATCTATTTTATCTACACATAATCAAAATAAGCCCCGTTATGACTTGGCCTATCTTCAGTTTTGCAAGTATGTTGACAATCGGAGCTATTTCCTATATTATATTTAACATCCTACTTTTAGAACTCAAGCCAAGATTTTGACTAGCTTTGTTGCACAAAATTTTTCAGCCAGTGTCGCAGCTTTTGAGCATTCAGCTTCTCTGACGGCTAATAGCACCTCGTTAACAACCTCTTGCAGTGGCCCATACAGCAACGAAGCCTCCATTGCAACCAGCATCACAGACAATCTTGAAAGTCAAACATTCGTAAGGCAGACAACCTCTGACATAGGTGCGCTGGGTTGTAATACGTTACAACAAGCTGCTTTAAAGCTCATACTGCAAGAACTGCATGTACTGGAGCGGTTCCTATCGTCGCTCGCAAGGCAAGTCATTCGGAACTCGTATTGTGAGTTGTGTAGGTTTTTCCAACAGCTGTCATTCGATCTAGCCGAAACGACAAGTGATTCTCCAAGTTGCAATCTCCAAATCAAGTAGGCTTTTTGCACTGGCAAATTTATGTGACCAGGGAAATGGAAGCAAATGGAACTTTAAGTTACGGATTTTTAAGTCCCTTAAATTGTGGGCATAATGGTTGTTTAAGCTATCTAGAAATTCAAACATTAGATTTTTTCTATCAATATTGCGGGCTTTGGGAGACCGAGTGTCTCAACTAGCTTAGCGCACAAAGTTGCAAAAACGCCGCCAAATTATCAATCACTAATATTCGATATTTGTGCCTCGGTCGTGATATTATTAGATCCTCGCAGGAGCTCTTTATGTTTTGTTGCTCTTCAGCGCACGCATCTCAAACATTTCGAGCGGCTTGTGAGCAGTGCGAGAGAAAAGCACTATGGATATATTTGAACGTGCATATCAAGAATATTATGCAACCTCTATCAGGGGTAAAGTGGGCGTCATCAAGCAACTTGGATCGCTAGACCGAGAAAAGTCATCAACGGCAAAAATACCGCTTTGCGGTTCAACGCGCTTGGTCGGGTATTTACACAGTTTTAAGACTCTTTCAGGTCGATGTATCATTAATAAAAGCAAGTGTCCAAGGCGAAAGTCAAGCACAGATTGTAACGTTAGCACATGACGAGGAACACAAATACTCCATACACCTATTCGTTGTACACTTCAGAGAACCGATTGAATCACTTATTAGTTCTGAGGAGGAAAGTACCTCAGCGATAGAGGTTGCAGCGTATAATCGCGTACTTTTTCCGACTGTACATCAGTTTCAATTCTGTTCTCCACTAATTTGCTGCGAAGCTTATGATGAACACTTCACGGCGGAAGTCGTTCCATCGTCAGACCTTCTACTCTGTTCTATACCTGCCTTGCGCAAAGTTGACTGGGCTTTGCTAGTCTGTTGCGTCTCGGGCACTCAAGGAAAGCAGAAGCTTAACCTTTCGCTCGTCAAAGCATTAACAGACTCATCATCTGATTTTAAATGTTGGAAACTGATACCAGTAGCTGTAAATCTGAAGCATGGGTAAGGGTTCCACTTTCGATAGTCAGTCTATGTTGTATTTAGAATGGGAATGAGGAAGCTCACCTCTCTTCAGCCTTTAGCTTCTGTTGCTGGTTTAGGTAAAAGTAATGACCAATGCAGTGTTCGGAATAGAAGGAATTTTGATTTTTTTTTTCATCGTTTGGTGCCAAATTTATTGGCAGGGTGTGTAATTGAGGCAGGGCAGTCTGCAGCAAAATTGAGCCTATTCAGCATTGAAGCATGTGAATCGACATCAGCGAGCATGCAAGAAATTCTTACAACTAATACAGTTTTAACTCAGTTGGGCTCACTAAAGTCATTTTGGCTTCCTTTAATGTCCACACAACAAACTTATTCTTGCATCATTAAATCTTGGAGAATGTGTTTAACTTCTGAGTTTTGGAATTTTATTTTACCAATTGATTTTATCCATAAGTTTCATTTAGAAGAAATAAGCGAAACAAAATATTCTTCAAAAATTACAAATGGAAATTTGAATGCAACTTTTCCCTGGAAAGTTGTCTTACGCTCTCCGATAAATTATGTTATTATTGTGCATGAAATTTTTATACCAACAACCATGAACTCTTGCTTCCCTGGAATTCAAGGATTGCTTGTCAAAAATGTGCATGGGCTTTCAGGAATAGAGAACGACAGTTTTAGGGGCTCAACCTATGATCTGTATTTGCCAACAACGCTTAATGAAAGCAGTATCATTCCCAAAGTCAGAAATCTTTCGTTTCGCAGTTCTGAAGAAAAGCCTAGGAATGAGATTGAAGTAGTTGCACACCAGCTGACAATGTCTATGATTCATGCTTTGACCTGTGTACGACAAGAGGGTCGAGGTGTAACTTGGTCCTGGGCCATTGGATTAGCCACAGCTGTTGGATTGACCGGATTGAGAGCTGTATCAATGAAGGGTCAGATCCTCGGTCGACTTACAGCTCAGTACGCGTTATCCTTGAGAAATAGGATTCCACGGGCAGGTCATTTCACAGACGAGTATATTGCCATCTCAGTTGGAACTGCTGTTGCTTTACTCATAAGATGTTTCCACAAACATGCTTCAGTCAATGTTGATAGGGAGAGATTCGATGATTTAGAAGAGGAATGGGGTGTTACATTGAATACAATCTATGATGCTCTCACTGGCATACTACTGTCACAAAGGCTTGAAGTATTCGCTCGCAATGATAAAAGCAGAAGCAGAAATGTAATTTCACAAATAGTGACATCACTGGCTCTCTTATTCACTCCCCCGAAGTGTAGAGCTTTAGTTCATGGAATTCGGTTTCCTGCTGAGACTGAGCAGACAACGATTGGAGCAGTACGGTATGCTATTAGTACAAAGCCTTTCTGCAGGACGACAACAAGAAAAGAGATGATGATTTGTCTTGAATGTACTTCAGAGTTTTGGGAAGCATGGTGGCAAAATTTTGATGACGGAGCGCTTATTAGTCGCAATACAGCGTCTCGAAAAATTGCAGATAGACAGCAAAATACACAATCCGACACACACCAAAATAGTCGCTCTCATTGGTTCATATCAAGCGTCACAAAGCAATCTCATATGGATGAGTCGATTCAGTGGCTTATGCTTCATTACGGGAAATCCTCAAACATTGAGCACAGAAATAGTTATGACAGGCTAACAGCATGCGAACAGACTTTAAGCATTGTCAATATTAACACATCATGTAATTGTCTGGGTTCTTCTGAGACCAAAGACGAAAGAATCGGTCCGAATTCAATGACATGCACCTGCAAAAGGGAGCAGTGGACATGCCCCCTGAAATTAAAAGAAACACGTCGAATAAAGTCTGTAGATAGTTATTTCGATCAACCGGAAGCAGTTTTGGGGAATATGGTCAAAGATGTTGTTGTCTGGGTTCAACTCGAGGAAGAAATGATTATTTATGAGCAGCTAACGTGGATTGCTGAGAATCCTTTGAGTGAAAACATTTCTCAAATTGTCGATTATGAGAAATCGAGACATGTAAAGAACGCACGTATAATTGAACAACTTGCGTGCAGCAGAAACTTAGAATGTCTAGAAAATGATAATAAGTTATTGCATGATATATTCAAAAGTATCTCTCCAGGATTGAGTCATTACATAGGGGTTTCTTCATTGTATCAATGTAATGAATCTTTTGTTGAAAACGAGTCCTCTGCACCACCATCGCCTCAAGAAGTAGCTACAGCTCCTTTTATAACAGGAGAAGAAGATATCCCCGAATCCTTTCCGGCAGCAGATGCTGAAGTATTAAGAGATTTTCCTGAAGTGAATGAGCGCGACTCCAACAATGGATTAGAGTCGTCACATCTGTCAACGTTATTACGTCAACCTGAATTAACTTCTGATGACATCTCATTGAGCCATTCGGAGCAACGATGTTTCACATGGTCGGAAAGCCCTCTTTCACTTTCGGTCAGAACACCCACTTTAAGTGGCTCAAGCATTGAAAGCATGTTAAATGCAATGATGGCTTTCAGCTTGAACAATCTATCTCAATCGCCTTCCACTGAAATGGATGATATTACTCAAAATTTTACTCAAAGTGTATCAGCTGATCAGCTCAGATCGGACTCTCGGCGTGATGAGAACATGCGTTCAGCGAGACAAACTGCTCGCTCTGAGGAGATCAAACTTTTGCGGAAAGCCACCTTATTAGCAGTGACTGAGAGTGCATTCGCTCGACTCAGCGCTTCAACTTTGTTGAGATGTCAAATTCTATGGCTCTCAAGGCACGAAATTGCTGAAGTTTTCGACAAAGTCAATAGACTTTGTCCCGAAGACTCGAATGATGATACACCTTGCGACATTCTGACGGAATTATATCGCGCTATAGTGCGAAATGCTGTAACATGCGTCATATCATGGACACGCAAAGCTGTTGTTCTAGATGACCTCATCCCGCTGCCACAGCCTCCATTACTGAATATTCCAGCGGTCAATAATTGTTTGATGAAAACTTCAGTGAATATGCAAGACCTTGAAAGCTACAATGCTGTGTCTACAGATAGTTGCAACTTTTGTACGCACTTTTGTCCTGATTTGGGATTAGAGAAAAAGTCTGAGAAAAAGACTGCACATCAGCAGCCAGAGAACACTGATCATCAACGACAAGAATCTGAGAGTGATAGCGAGATATTAAGTATATCTGGGACTCCGTCAGAGTCTGAAAATGAAAATTTTCAAGAAGGTTTACATGAGATACTGGGAGTACCACATTTATTTGAGAGTATAGGCAAAGCGGGGCTAAGAACTCGACGAATAAGCTTGGAGCCATTCAGTGATATTTCTGATCATGCTTCTTTGACAATAGGAATCCATATAGGAGCATCTCTTGGGCTTCTGACAGTCATAGGTGGTGCATCAACAAATCAGAGGGAGGATCTATCCATGAATACTTTTGAGAAACGTCTTATGATTATGCTTGACGGTATCCGAAATTTTGATACTCCCTCAGTACAACAAACAAGATCCCTAGTCAAAGTTATACAGAAATTAAATCCAGCCGGCCGTAAAGGAAAATTATTGTTAAAAAAATTAAGCAAACGAAGCCTTTCGTTTTTAAGCAATGCAAAACAAAAGTTCCACTTAATCTCTGGTATGCTGGGGGGAATGTTCTTAACGACCGTTTTATTGGTAAGAAGATTTTTTTCATTTAGGATATTAAATAGGAACCGCAAATGTCCTCGATTACTCCAGAAGCTCTTATAAGATTGCTTTTATTAGTAATCAACAATCGCTTATTTACTCACGACAATGATGACAATGCAAACCATTCCCATAAAGAAGAAGAAGAAGAAGCAGCAGAAGAATTTCTTGAAAGTTCTTTACGCCTCTCACTTACAGAAGGAGGTCGTCATAATTACATTGAAGCTTTTCAGCAACAGCATAGATTAAGAGTTCAGGAGATGCAACAGCAGCGTCGTCGTCAACGACTGATAGATAATCGATTATTGGGTGGACACGGTTGTAATAGTTCATCTTCAGAAACTACTGACATGACTGATACTTCAACACTTGTAACGGGTCGTCGATTCCCACTAGCATGTTTCATAATTGGGATTTCTTTGAGGGAAATGCTAGAAGTACACAATCTACAAGAAAATAAAATAAATGATGCTGTTATAATATCTCAACATAAAAAAAAAGTCTCATTGATTAGTCGATCCTGTTATTTATGCATACCAGCAGCTTTAATTCGTTCATTGGGGCCTTTCGCAACCCGTAAAAATAATTCTTATTATTGCAATAATGAATTTGATAAGATAGATTTACAGAAAATCCCAACAAGTCGAAGATTACATTTGAGTTGGTATCAAGGGATGCCTTTTTTAGATGATTACAATCGTCAAATCCCTCAACAATGGAAAATAAAATCTCAGCCATTTTTTACAGTTGAAATGCAAGTAGATATTAGTAAGAAATGTGAAGAAGAAAAATATTGGGAGCGTATAGCAGATCTACTTGAGCCTCTAGGATTATCATCTGAAACTGAAATGGCGGGGATTCTAGGTAAGCAGCATTTTGAAATTATCACAAAAATAAAAATAATAATTATGTTTCATCATTTTTATATGTACAGGAATTGGGTTTTTATATTTTGGGACATGTAAACGGGAATCAGTCGAAATATTGATTGAAAATTTAAATTTATTACTTTATGATAGGCATCCGCTTTATTTCAATGAATTACTTTTTGAAACTCCTCCCGAAGTTCAAAACTTAAAGGCATCTCATTTGATGTATTGTTGCTTAGTGGCTATTGGTTTAATTTGTTGGGGAGGTAAACCGAAGAAGAATTTATCAATTGCAATGGATAATAAATTTTTGGGTCTTGTTGATTTAAAAATATTAAAATATTTAAAAAAGTAAGATTTACTCTTCAATATTTCTTAATTTAGTTTAATGAATGCCGCTATTTTAACATCTACTAATTGTGAAGAAACTACTACGCCATTTTATACACCCTTTTCTCATGAATATTCTACCCCTGATTGTTCATCTATTGAATCTATTACATTATCAGTTGACCGAAAAAATTTTACTCATACCGATTTAATTTCACAAATAGTCAATGAACAGGATATTCAAAGTCCTGATAGATCATCAATTATGTGGAATGAAATGCCCTCGTTAAATGAAAAAGATGAATATAATATTTTTGAAGTTCAAAAATATTTAATCACAAAATCTGATTCTCATACAGATAATATAAATTTCTCATCTAAAGACACTATGCCGGCTAATAACATAATGTTATATAACAATATAGTGTCATGTAATGATATGATGTCAAGCAAAGACATGATCTCGTGTAATGATATGATGTCGAGCAAAGACATGATGTCGTGTAATGATATGATGTCAAACAAAGACATGATGTCGTGTAAAGAGATGATGTCGAGCAAAGACAAGATGTCGTGTAAAGAGATGATGTCGAGCAAAGACATGATGTCGTGTAAAGAGATGATTTCGAGCAAAGACATGATGTCGTGTAAAGAGATGATTTCGAGCAAAGACATGATGTCGTGTAATGATATGATGTCGTGTAATGATATGATGTCAAGCAAAGACATGATGTCATGTAATGATATGATGTTGGGTGAAGATATAATGTCGGCTATGAAAAGAATGATAATGGCTAAATTGCCTGAGTCAGAGAAAATAATATCCAATAAAATGATAGAGACATTATTCGATTATAATGGGAATATACTAACACGAATTGAGATATTAGAGGCTGCAATAAAGACACGCCGTGAAACAAATCAAAGATCTAATAGCTTCTCTGATGAATCTATTATGATTGACGTGGAGGCAGTCTCTTGTCCTAAACGACAACGTCTTTCGGTTCAACAAAATAAAAATTTACATCTTAATTGGCCAAAAGAAAATATCAAGGAATATTGTGATAAAAGTGAAAATGTTAAAGAAATATTTTCATATAATAAAATAAATAAAATTTATTTGAACTCTAAGGTGAAAAAATTTAAAATCTATTTTTTATTAGCTGACTATTCCGGGTTGTTTACTTTCTATTGGTTTTTGTTTTTTTGGGACATGTCATTCTGAGGCTTTAAATATTCTTCCTTCACATAAAAATCAGCCAGATCTCTGTTTCTATGTAGTAGGTTTTTTTAAATTAATTATTTAATAGACTATAACTCGAAATTTAATTAATTGGAATAATATTCCAAATTTTATAAAGCCAAATAAAATAAATAATTCTGATAATAATCTAAATAATAATAATAATAATTTAGAAATATTATTAACATCATGGATTGAATCTGAATTAAATTTAAATTCAAGCAATTTACAAGATGAATTAAATGATTGTCAAAATTTCAAATTAGCAGCATGTTTTTTTTTGATTGGCTTAAGAAATTTAGAGAGTAAAAATGATTTGATTATTGCATGGATTATGCGTCAATTGCATGCTTATTGTTTGTAAGTAGCATTACTGAGTTAATAAATTTAGATATTCAGATTTTCCATCTAGACTTTTTCGATCTCGTATAAATACACAACTTACAGAAAAAATGAAAAAAATTAATCAATTAGAATTATTGGGAAAAAATGCAATTCAATCAACATTTGAAGTTGTTATAGTAAGTCCTTAATAATAATAAAAAATTAATTTTTAAAATATTTCTTAAAAATTATTAAAAATTTATTGATTATTAATCGAATTTTAAATATTTTAACAAATAAATAAATTGTTTAAATTCAATTTTCTAATATTTTTTTTTTTAATAATTATTCAATTTAGGTCACGGCTTTAATGGCATTATGTCTTATAATGTTAGGAGGTAGTAATAGATGGATATCAGAACTTTTAGAAATAACAATACAATATGAAGAATTTATTGGGACAAGTGGATATCCTTTATTAATAGAAAAAAATATGGAAGATTATAAATTACATAAAAAAGATTCATGTTTAAAACGTCGAATAAAAAAACTACAAACGGAACGATATTTAAATTTAGGTTTAGCATTAATAAATGGACGTCCCAATTGGATTAAAAATAAAAATATTATACAAATTCCAATATTAATATTTGCATTAATGCCAATTTTTATGACAGATAATTCAATCATTAAAAATGATCCAGTAAATAAAATTATTGATAATCAAATTAATATATTAATGAATATGTTAAATAGTTCAGATGAAGATTCACGGTAATCTAAATTAAATTTTTATTATATTATTTAGATGGCTTTGTTCATCATCATTAAGTCATTTATTACTTTTATAATTATAACAATTGTTTATTATAAATTTTTTTTTATTTCTTTTTTTTTTAATAATTATAAATTTTATTATTTTATAATAAATTTATTATTTTTTTATATTTATAAATATCTGAAGATAAATTTCTAATCATTATTTTTTTTTTTTAATATAAAGTTTTGATTATAAAAAGATTAATTTATAAATATTATTTGAAATATTTTTTTTTTTTTTAAATTAATTTTTTTTTATTATAATTTTTATTTTTTTTTTATTATAATTTTTATTTTTTTTTTATTATAATTTTTTTTTTTCTTCTCTTTCTTTCATAGCAGCTCTAATTGAAGAATCCATCATAAAAAATGGAACTGTAACTGTCTTTTCTTTAGATGATTTTCGATACTGTCTTTCATTTGACAAAGATCTATTCATACTACTACGTCTTCTTCTTATTTTATGTTTTTTATTTATTAATTTATCATTATGATCGGAATTATAAGAATCAGTAGAACCTAATTGATAATTGATTTTTCATTTCACATACTTGATTCTCTTCGTCTATGTCGTCTATGATGTGATGATTTTTTCTCAAAATCAGATGTCGTTGAATTACTTCGTTGTCGACGATGACTTCGTTTAATATGCTTTTCCATATCTTTCATTCTTCTAATAGACGTATAGATTCGAGGTTAAGTAAGCACCTCGAGGGAAGGACGAAATTTGGAAGGCAATCAAAATAATTAATATAAGTTATTTTATTATATTTAATTTTTAACATAAAAATAATTATTTTTGAATTCATAAACTCACTTTGCATCTTCTTTCATTCGGTGTTTCCTTTCATGTTCTAATTGTTTTTGATATTTATGTTGTAACTCTTCTTGTAATTTTTCCGCCCGATCTATGTCATTCTCAATTTTTGAATACATCTCATTATTTTTCAGCAAAGCATAATATTGTCTGTAAATAAGTTGTTCTATAATTACATACTCAGTAGCATTGGTGGACATTTTTAGATTCCTTATGTTAATAAATCAATAGACCTGTTGTTAATTGACGCAATATTTAAAATAATTATTTACTAATATTTAAAATTAATACACTTTATTTTTTTTTTAAATTAATTTAATCTTTTAACTCCCGAAATACAAAATAAAATTACACGTAACATGACAAAATAAAATTGCAACATCATATCCTTTACTAACTATGTTGTACAAGTGGTCGCAATCATGTTTTTGCTTGATCCTCTGTATTATTAATAATGTAAAAGCAGAGGAAGAAATCAATGCAGAAATGATGGAAAATTGTGAGAATTATATCTAAATCATCTTTAATTCAAAGTTTTGAAATCTTGGTTCTTCAAAGAATTAGAAATTAATCCAATATTACAAGCACAATTAGCTGAACAATTTGCAACAAATATTTGCAGGTGTCTAATATATAAAATTAATATGCAGGCTTCTTCAAAAGGAATATATAGAAGATTTAGGTAATATAATAATCATATTAAAGATATGACAGGTGAATGTGGATTAAACAATCATATAGAAAACAGTCCTTTCACATATGCAAATGAAAATGTATAAATCTCTTTAGTCACAAAACAATTTAGGAAATTGAAAAAAATCTAAATGATAGATTTTCCGAAAAACGCTATAATGAACGTAAGAAATTTCTTATTCAAAAATATATTTAAAGTTGTTGGTTTTTCAAATCTCAAAAATGCAATTCAAGATGATGAATATTTTTATCAAGGTAAAAATTTTTTTTTCTATTTTAAAAAATTTTTTTAGAACCTACTAAAATTTTAACTGATTATTTTACTGGAATTATTGATAACGGTCAATTTGAAGAGGTTAATTTTTTTTTTCAAATTTTTTTTTTAGATGTTTTTGATGAGAACCAAAAAATGGGTGTGTCGTATGTTCCAAAAAAGTTTTAATGGTAAAAGCTGTCAAAAATAATAAATCATAGGGGATCGTGGTGTTTGTGAAAATATAAATATTGAATCAATAAATGATTTTACTCCAAGTCCACTTGGCTTAGGTGTATTATCAGATTTACAAACACCTGATTTGATCAAGCCAACAGAATCTTTGGGTCAAAATGATTTAAAATTATATCTCATGTATGATGAGGGAATAATTAAAATTCGACCTATTGGTGTATATGAAAGTTTAGGTGGATATTTGTGATACATAGTTACTCAAATGTTCCCTTCAAAAAAACAATTAGTTTTTATTATAGGGGCTTAATAATTTGCCAGCCTAACTCAGGCCATGTGGCCCGAAAAAAAAAGCATTATGATTTGCAAAAATTCAGTCATTGAAATGACTACCGGGAACAGGGATCACTATGTCATCACAGCAGCAACAACAGCTCGATATATCAATGGGATGCTGCTATTCCATTGATAATTCTCATTCTATTATTAAACAATGCTTTTTTCTTTGAGCTTTTCCTTAAGCTCATCTTTATCAGAAGCATTGATTGCTTGTCCCACACCTTCAAGAGCCGAAGTTACAGCTATAAAAAAAAAAATTTTTTTTTTTAAAAACTAACCCTCTGCAGTGCTTGCCAATAAGACTTTTGATTTAGCTGAGGCAGTATCAGGATTCCATGCAAACATTCCAACTTTGGTTCCGTCATAAATTGCATAGCAACAATCTTTATGATTCGAAAGAGCATTTACGAAATCATCAACTGAAGCACCTTTTGGACCCTCTTTACTGACTACAACTTTATCTCCGCTTATAGTTAAAAAAAGATAACCAAATTCCTTCTTAAGCTTCAATCTTTTATATTTTTCTTCTACTGACGTATCAACTTTAACACCGCTAGACATTAGGAATAATCAACTTAAAATTAATTTATAATATACATAAACTTACGGGCGGGAGTTTTGAGGGATTTATTTAATGTGCCACTTTTTTAAAACATGCAAAATAATTATTAAAATTACAAAAAAAAATAATTAATTTAAAATAATAATTAATTTAAAATAATAAATAATTTAAAATAATAAATAATTTAAAATAATAAATAATTTATAATAATAAATAATTAAAAATAATAAAAAATTTATAATAATATATTAAAAGGTATGATAATAATTAATAATATATTAATAATTAAAATATATTGGTTATTATTAATAATTATTGTTATATTAAGTTTTTTTTTAAATTTCTTAAGAAAATTAACTTTTCATGGTAAAACATTAATGATTGAAGATTATATAATTTCAAATAAAATTTATATTTCTAAATACTATTTTAGACATTTTTATTTAATTGGTTTTTTATTTTCTTTATATAATAAAATAAATATTTTTTTTATTATACACACTTTAAGACGTTTATATGAAGAAATTAAATTTACGAAGAAGAGTTCTTCTAAAATTAATATTTTTTCTTATTTACTTGGTATAAGGTAAAATTTTAAATAATTGAACTTTTTTTTTTAGTTTTTATATATTTACACCATTATCTTTGAAATTAGATTTTGAATATAAAATTTATTTCAATACAAAGTTATTTTTATTAATTTTTTTATTTAATATATTAATGATAATTCAAGTAATGTTTCAAATATTTTTATAATTGTAGTATAAATTACATAAATATCTTTCTATTTTACGAAAATCTGAATCATATCAATTTCCACAAGAAGGTTTATTTAAATTTGTTTTATGTCCTCATTATTTTATTGAAACTTTAATTTATATTTGGTTCTTTTTATATATCTCATATTTAAGTAAAAGTCTTAAGAAAACTTTAAATCATCCAATGTAAGATAATTTTTTTAATTTTTTAAAAATAGATTTTTTTGTATGATATATGTTATTTTAAGTTTGAGTTTAAATGGTAAGTATATTTTTAAATGAATTTTATTTTAAGCAAATAATAATTACATTTGGTACAAAAAAAGATTTAAAAATATTCATTATTGGAAAAGGTAATTTAATTTTTTTTTTATTTTTTTTTTTTTTTTAAGAAATCAAAAAGCAATTTTTCCATTTATATATTAACCACCAATTCTTGTCATTGGCCTATTTTTATCAACATTTTTAATTAAATCTTTTATGGAAGAGGCTCCTACAAAATATTTCTTAAAATCACCAACCTCCAAGTTTTTTGTGCTTTCTATCTAGAACTTCTCTAACCATTGATTTAAATAATATTTCATCATTATTTGCCAATACTGATTTTAAACTTTGAGAGTCTTGAGAATTAAACAAACAATTTCTCAATGTACCATCTGAATTAACTCTAAAAAAATAAGTCAAAAAAATATTACCTTATTCTATCACAAGTTTTACAAAATATGTCACTTATGGGACTTATTATTCCTATACAACCATTGTAACCCTTAATCTGATAAAGCTTAAATTAAATAATTATACAAAATTTTTTTACATCTGCAACATCTGATTCATTTTGTCGTATCACATGTTGGAAATCATAACCATAATGTTTCCTTAATTGCTCATATATTTCTAATTTCGAAACTACAATATCAGCAGTCCATCCTAATAAAATAAATTGATTTAATTTATTTACCATTTTTTGTAAATGGCATAAATTCAATGAATCGTACGTGAATTGGTAAGAGTTTCGTTAGCTCAACAAAATCTAGTATTTCCTGAAAATTATACAAATAACAATACTAATTTTACATCATCATTTATATTGCGCATTATTACGCAATTGATTTTAATCAGACAAAAATTTGCTTTGAAAAGCTCTATTAAAGTCTGATGGCATTTTAAAAATCTTGCAAAATCCGACCCCCCAAACTTTTTCAAATCCACGTCGCCGCGTTATAGATTCAAATCTTTCCGGTTTGAGAGAATCCACGCTGTAGTGCTGCTTAAAATAACGAGTAACATGATGCAATTCATAGAATATCAATTACCTTAAATTGATTTGATTGACTCCTGCATCAATCAAGTTTGACATCATTCTTGATAAAAGTGCTCCATTTGTAGTTATTGCAAATGTCTCAAAATTACGCAATTCTCTTCCAAGTCGAAGCACTTCAAGAAAATCTGGTCTAAATGTTGGCTTCGAGAGCCATCAAGCCGGTCAATTATATTACGCAAGTTTTTCTCACCTCTCCTCCAGTCAGTCGCACTTTAGTAATGCCTGCGTTAACGAAAAATTTAACAAGCGTGAAGATCTATGGTATATTATAAATCAAACATAAATCAGAACCTCATCCGGTGTTAGTGTAGTTGATGATCGTTCTAATGGCCCATCTGGCATACAGTACTGCGTTATAGATAATAAGGAAGCAATCACATACCTTACAGCTGAAATTACATTGGTCGATAATTGATATTCTTAAATGAGTATGTTTACGATTATAATTATCTATGAGCGTATCATTTTTTTTTTTATATAGTTCATCAATCCGTGGATATATTTCTGAAGCTGAGACCGCACGTATCATTGTAGTCCCCGGAATTACTTTTGTTAATGATAACACTGGTAGGCTTATATTTTTAAAAGAATCTAGTAAAGTTTTGTTTGGATCCTTTAAGAATCTATCATTGTTCAATTTTCTTGATAAACGACGTTGCATAGCAGGACTCCATTCCTGAGATGTTGTTGCATTTCGTGCGGCAGTAAGACAAAAAAATGAAATCATATATCTACATGCACAAAATGTGTCTCAGGCTACAATTAAGCGCGAATTATTTGTCATCTGATTCTTCTGCCGCCATTGAAGCACGTCTGGATAAGGCTTTTGTCAAAGGAGTTTCTGGAGGTTGCACATGATTTGTTAGTTGATTCAAGGATTTATTCTCGAGAAAATACTCGCTTAAGTTAAAAAGCGTTGTATTGCTTATGGCCTCAAGTGCTTCAGCTGTTAGAAATGCTTGATGCGATGTTATCAAAACGTTGCGCATATTTTGCAAGCGAGCAAGAATCTCATCATCAATTTCGATATCTGAAACATCGCGGAAAAAGAACCTAAAAAAAAAATATTGCAGAATATGGCACTTACTTTCCCTCATTTTCATAAACATCGAGCCCAGCACCACCTATTTTTCCAGCAATTAACCCGGTGACTAAAGCATGTGAGTCAATAAGTGCACCACGAGAAGTATTCAGAATGACAACTCCCGTCTTCATTTTATTAATTGCAGCATTATTAATCATGTGTGTGGTCTCTTTCGTAAGCGGCGCATGCAAACTGATGACATCGGAATTGACGTAGAGCTCATCAAGAGAAACATACTTTACTTGTGGTAGTGCCGCCACTTGTTGATTTATGAAAACATCGAAAGCAAGAACTTTACATCCCAGACCAATCGCAATGTTGATAAAACAATGTCCAATTTTCCCCGTGCCAACGACACCAACTGTTTTTCCATGTAAATCAAAACCCACTAATCCAGATAGCGTGAAATTACCATCTCGCACACGATTATATGCCCGATGAGTTTTGCGATTCAGTGTGAAAAGCAAAGAAGCGGCAAATTCAGCTACTGCATACGGTGAATATGCAGGTACTCTCGCAACTGAAATACCGAGCTCATTGCATGCTACTAAATCAACGCGATCAAATCCTGCACAACGCATAACGACTAATCTGATGTTCTCTGCATCAATCTCGGCTATTACATCAGCGCTAAGATCATCATTCACAAAGGCGCATATAGCATCGCATCCAGATGCAAAGGCAACAGATTCTTTTGTAAGCTGCAGTTCAAGAAAAAGAAATTCGAAACAGTCACCCAAATTTTTCTTTAACAAAGATTGCTGAAACGATATGCGATCGTAACTTTTAGCGTCATAAAAAGCAATTCTATGTTTTTTCAACATTTTAAGGAGGATGTTTAATTAGCATGTGAACATGTATAAATTTCATAATTGACATTTAATATAGAGATGTACTTTGTATATCAACTTTATTTGTGGTAGCGGCAAATTGTCGTCATCTGTAAAAATTTATGTGCCTATTGGCATTTTTCATTGTTTCACTAATTGCGTTGTCGGCGCAACGTGCACAAAGTGATGATCGTTATAGATGTTCGGAATGGAGTCTGGCAGGCGCAGAAAGAGAACTGGTACTTAATTATTGCGTAGCTGCAAATACAGTTGAATGTTGGATTGTCATTCGAACAGCTAGGGCTCATTTAGAATGCGAATGTAGATCAGGCTTTGGTTTCCCTGACTGTTCTTTTTGTAAGCACTAGTTTTTTTCTATATACTTTATAGCTGTACCCACTGGAAGAGATGAATCTCGAGGTAAGCATTTAATTGTTCGGCACCCGCTTCATAAGATAATAAAAATTAAAATTAATTATTTTAGATCCACGCAATAATCTGAAAAACACCTGTTTTATTGAAGATCTGCTGCAAATTTATCAAGACAAAAATGATGCAAGATTTGGACGGTATATAACATAATTGTTTGATAATAATGTCTAACCCACATTTGACATACTTTAATTATGACAGTCGAGCCACCAATTTTACATCATTTTAGTCGTCGCCTTACTGCGTCAACAAGCGAGGAATTTAATATAGATTCAATGAAGCATTCCCCAATTAACAATGAAAAAATTTCAAATTTCAATCAATCACTCCCGTGTGCATCTTCTGAAGAAAAATGTGCAACAATTTTCAATGAAACAAGTAGAACTGAAACAGGGCTGTTATCGAACAGTCCATCAATTAGATCATTCAATAGCATCGCGGACAATTCATGGTCAAGAAGACAAGAGCGTGCATTTAGTGCACATACTGATCGTTTCAAGAAAGCCAAACAAAATAAATCAAGTATAGGTCGATCTGAATCAATAGATCAATCCAAAAGGTTGCGTAGTAATAAGCCACCTGGACTTCCTATCGGAAATCATACAAACAAACTTTTATTTCCAGAATTAATCGATACCGACGATGTAGTTGATGAGATTGGTGGTAACTGTTTAGCAATTCTCGATCAGATGATTTCAAAATCTCAAGTTTCAATTATGGATAATCAAATTATAAAAGAAATTAAACAAGCTGTGAATTTTTGTAATGGTTTAGTTGAAGTTGCTCGAAAACAAGCTGATCATGCAGAAAATTTAAAATTAATTTTAAATAAAGTTTTGATTTCATTTTCGAAAAATTAATTATTATTATCTGATTCTATTACATCATCATAATATCTATTAGAAAAAAAAAATTTAATTTTTTTCATCTTACTGTTCAACAAATTTTACTGATTTCCAAAATAAATCGTCATTAATATTTTGAACTGATTCAACAATCTAAAGATCTAAAAAAAAAAAAAACTCACTTCAATAACATTATGATTATAAAGAATTCGAGTATAAGTTTCTTTTAAATTATGCAAAATTAAATCGAGAAAATCCAAGCACAAACTATAAATAAATTTTGAGTGATACTCTTACTGCATCAAAACTTCATCATTTGATGAATATTTAATTAGAAATAGAATTAAATCAATAATACTAAACGTTCCGCAAATACTACAAACAGGCTGATCTGAAATATACTGATCTGTAGATTTTTGTTTGATATACTCTTTAACGGACATTATTTCACAATTAAGAACATCTTTTAGTCTAGAATGAGCTACAGCAATTATTCCTGTTAAAGCTGAACGTTTAATTATATAAGGCTCGATATCACAAAGCAATCTTCCGAAAATTGGGACAAATATAAATACAAAATCAACCTAATTTTTTTAATTTTATTTATAGTCTTACATCTAGTTGATCTCCTGTACCCATTTGTGCTAAGATTGATATGGCTTCACTTTTTATACTTATATGATCAGAAAATATAGCACGACCAAATACACTTTGTCCCAAAATTTCTTGAGATGTTTGTTTTTCCAGATCAATTAATTTATATGCGAATCTCAATGGTGAACCTTTTTTCATATCCATTTCACATAATTGTCCTGGAAATAAATAAAATTTAGAAAAATCCAATTTAAAAAAAACTAGAAATATAAAAAATCTAGAAATCAATTCATATTTAAAAAAATTAAATAAAAATGCAAAAAAAAGCCATAGAGAATATTGTCAAAAAAACAATTAAAATAATTATAATAAAATAGAAAAAAAATTAAATCACATAAAATTTTTTTTATATTTTTTTTTTTTTTTATTTTGTTTTTTTACTTACTTATAATAATTAAACTAGGTACTATTAAATCGGAAGGAATAAGATTAAGTTTTTGTATTGTTTCTTCTGGAAGATGATAAAGCAAATCATTTTTATGGCATAAACTTTCAATTGAATTTAATGATTGTTGTGATGAAATATTTCTTTCTTTTTGTTTTAAGCAGAATAAAAGTAAATTGTATAATAATGATATTAATGAATCTGGAATATTGTTATTCAATCTAATTAAATTTATAATTCGAATTAGCTTACATTAAATATTCAGAACAATGAGCTGCAGTCCATAATGTTTCACTCAAAGAAGCTCTATAATCATTATCCGGTGATAGATTAGCTGGATAATGAGATCTTGTTAGTTGATATATGATTAATTCAAACAAGTTAAATTTAGAAACAATTTTCTCTGTTAATATTGAATCTTCATATTGAACAAGATTGGCTAATAAAAAAAATATAACTCTTTCAAAACCTCCATATCCTGAAATTACATCTTCACAGTTTACTTTATTTTCGAAAACAGAATTTAATAACGTAGAAATTGAATTAAGCAAATTTTCAGCCTTAACTGCTTGAATATCATTAATCAATGTACTATCAAGTGAAAGACCCATTGATGTTCTTGGCCCTGTTTCAGCAATTGAAGATAAACATAGTAAAGCCATTTGATGCATTCTCATTGAACTAATATTTTCTGCGATAACTTTATGTAGAAGCTCAATAATTCCAGTTTCAATTAACTAATATAAAATAATCTTCAAAAGCTTACGTTATTTTCTTCCAAACAATTTGCTATAATGCATAATGTTTTATATAATAATTCTTCTAATTTTACAGATAACGGTTCCTTAACATTAAGTCTATTTTTAAATTATCAATATCAAATATTACCCTGTAGAAAGAATTTGATATAACAATTTATGAGCTCCCGCTTCGGCTGCAAGTTTGAATGATTCATCATCATGCATTGTATTTCTTAACATTTCTTGTAATGATTCAATCGCAATAATTAATTCGGATGTCGTCGTGTTACTTATTGCATTTTTCGGCTGAACTAATACGTCTATTGTTGAATTTGTTGATAGAATTATTCTTTGAATATCCATTGAAGGACTCTCTGCCCCTAATGTTTTATAACTTGTTTCGAACAATTCTTCAATTCTCTTAACAGTGTCAGTAATCTGTAATTAATTATATGAATGCATCATTTTTCAAAATGTCTCACTGTCGACGCATTTCTGTCAGAAATGTTTGATACTGAAGAATTGTCATAGCTGGACAGATTGATCTGTTGACGTTTTGCCCGAGTTGTTGCACGATCTTTTACAGCATGCCTTTTCGTTCTTTCCCCAGCGTCTTTTCTGGTAGAGTTGAGTATACCTGTCATCCCTTCTGATGAAATCATGTTTCTGTGCATGCAGTAGTGGCGCCACTTCATTGTAGTCGTCGTCCTTGAAATGACGTCACAGGCTGCATTGGCTCAGCTTTTTGAACAGTGCGCATCTGATGATATCGCAACAATGCAGCTGGCTGAGCAACGAGTCTCAGCTGCAAGTGAGGCAGAGGGATTTGTAGCACAGATTCTGGAGGTTATACAGAGCCCCACTGTTCCACTTGTAGCGCGTCAATTAGCGGCGATATGTTTGAAAAACTATGCGTCGCAGCGTTATGAGTCTCGTCTAGCAGATGGTGTCAAGGACACAGATCGTGTTCTTTTGAGAACCAAAATACTCGAAGTTGTGGCCAAAAGCGCTAATGAACGTTTGATCCTCCCCCATTTACAACAAGTCGTGCACATTATGTCGAGTGCTGACTTTCCCCATGATTGGGCGGACTTGTTGCCGCAAATAATGCAGACCTATGTCATGAGTGATGCCGCAAGTTTAAGAGTAACAGTTGTCATGCTCAAAACAGCAGATGACATATTGGAAGACTACCGCACCTCTGGTGATACTGAAACGCTAAATAAGATCTATGACTATGTTCAAGAGCCCCTTTTAGCTGTTTTCACTGAGTCTGCAAGGCGGGTTTTGATGCTAAATTCAGATGCTGCCAGCGATACTCCAGAGGCCCGAGATTGGACGGATTTGTTGCATCATTCATGCCGTCTTTTGCTTACGCTCATCTCAAAGGATCTTCCCGTTTTTATCGATGATCATTCACAATCAATTGTTGAAGGATGTGTTGCAGTTTTGGGGTACAACAATCCAATGTTTTCAGGATCTGATGGTGTTGAAGGTATGGAAATTTCTTTTGTTTCATCTTTTAGGTCGACTCGAGGAAATCAAATCTGAAATTTGCCGATTTTGCAGTTTTTTTGCTCAGCGATATTATTCGTCTTTTGAACCTTATGTCCATGTTTGTGTCAAAGCAGTCACTTTAATCCTACTTCAACCACCTCCCGGATCTGATATGAGCGCAGTACACTTAGATGGCATGGTCAGCGCCGCTATGGGGTTTCTTGGAACCGCCTCCGCCTGTTGCTGGGAGGTCTCACCCTTCAAGGACCCTCCCAACAGAGTTGCCGAACTTTGTGAACGTGTGGCAATCCCAAACATGCAATTACGCGAGGAAGGTACGTTTAACACTATCACCAGTTGATTTTGCCAGACACTTATAAAGCATCCAGTGCATTATCGTAAGATTTGAAGCAGTAACGTTGTTAAAAGCTCATATCAGATCTCGAGCTTTTGGGAGACGATCCACAAGAATTCATTCGTCGCAACATAGAAAGTGGTGATATCGATTCCAGAAGAGCCGCGGCAGTTAAAATGGTTCAATCATTAAGTCTGCAATACGAGAAGGAAGTAAGCACTACAACTATTTCTCCTCTATGCACTAAAATTACTTGTCATCTCTAAACTGTACACCTATGTTCTCTCTTAAGAGTCCTCTCTTTTCTTATCCTCTCTGTAACTGAACGTAGGAAATAACTTTTTTCATCTATTCAGTTGCAAATGATTGTTGCATGCAATATATGTTGTAACAGATTGCCGCGGTTATCCCTCGTTATGTCGCGTCAATGATCAGTGCAGTATCTGCAGCAGTGCGTCCAATCGATAAACAAAAAATCACAGACGCAGCGGTCTATCTTGTGATTGCTGTTGTAGTGAAAGGACAGTCCCGTAGTTTTGGTGTTTCAAGCGTCGCGTCCTACATTGACGTACGAGAATTTCTAACACAGCATCTCGCGAAAGAGGTCGTCGTACCTGCGAATGCTGTTTTGGATAATACACTTTCGAGGGCAGCAGCTCTCAAATTCATTTCCACATTTCGCAATCAAATTGCTAAGTCAGTGCTATTGGAGTTGGTATCTGAAATTGTAAAGAACTTGGCTTATTCCGACGCAGTAGTACATAGTCTGGCAGCCTACTGTATAGAAAACATAATTGCTTCTCGAGATCTTGATGCAACAGATTCTCAAAACAGTGCTGGAATTTTGATGCGCGGCAAACCTAAGTTTGAGCCTATAGATTTGAAGGCACCTCTTCTATTAGCCCTTAAGATGTTACTGGAGCTTGCAAAGAAACGCATAGGGATTCGAGAAAATGAATATTTATTGCGTTGTATTTTAAAAATTCTCAGTTTCCTGGACACTCAAGGTAAAGTGATCATTGTCAGATAGAATGTCAGCTAGCGAAGTTATTCTGGTGACGTTACAAGAATTGCGTGATATTTTAAGGGTTCAATGTGATGGAGCATGTAATCCATTGTACTCGCATTTTCTGTGCGAGTGTATTGCTGTCTCATGTAAAATTGGGGCTGCTACAAATCAACATGCAGCAGTACAAACCACTTTACTGGAAACACTATCAGCAATTATAAGCCAAAGAGATCATGATTTTACACCATACGCATTGCAGGTCAGTATACTTATAAATTTTAATATGACAATTATCATACTTTATTCACGATAAAAAATAATATTATTATTTTATAAAATGATTTCTTTTAATTGTATTTAAATTTTTGTATTTATTATATATTATTATTCTCCACGTGATAATCATTAGATATTGGGACTTGTATTAGATACAGCACCAACAGCAGATCCGATTTATCGAAATTTATTGAATCATATATTAGTAACAGAACAATGGACATGTTCAACAGTACGTTATTGAAGAAGAAAATTTATTCTCAGGCACGAGTACCTGCTCTAGTAAGAGTTTTATCGGCTTTTTTTCGAAAGTATGATATTTTTAATGACGTATTAAAAAATTCTATACCAGTAAGAACAAAGATTATAAATATTTTTAGACAATTATGGAAAGATTTCATTATTGTTTGAATCACAAGAAACTTGTCAATAGTGCATTTGATATAATATCTGATGGTTTACATAATATCCCTATATTAATATTTGCACCTTATATTTCTGTGAGTCAAAGATATAACATTTTTTATTAGCCTTTAATAATAACTTTTTTAAAAAAGCTGCAAGGTGCTTCTCAATCTAACAAATTATCTCAGCAAGTGTCAATCATATTTGCATTAATAGAGGTAATCAAATTAAATATATTAATTGCATTTTGATTTTCAGTGTCGATCGGAAAATGTTGTGCTACCTCAAATATTGGATCAAATACAATCTGGATTATCTGAGAATGTCTTACTCAATATATTCCTGCCTCGTATAAAAGGTGTAACATCGACATATGAAAAAAAGCTTGGTGTACTTGCTCTTGCTAAATTGCTAACAAATACAACTATACAACAGAATGCCAATTTACTTAATAAAGTGGGAGAAGCAAGTGCAGCGCTTATGGGGGTGATTACGGAAAAAGGTATACTTATTATTGCATAAATTTATTTATTAGATATATCAAGAAAACAACCGCAACTAATTGATACGCAAGTTTTGGATGGATATAATGTTGGTGAAGTTCAAGAGTTTCAAGGTACATTTAATATGTTACGAGCGGCGAAAGTGTCTGTCAGTGCGCAAGTAAGAACAATGTAGAAATTAAGTTGTTATAGGAAATAACTGAAGTCTCTGATTCTAATTTTATCCCAAGATTAAAGCTTTTATATAAACAAGCAAATCTCGCTGGTTTGGGAAATAGTAATATTTTCTGTGCACAGATTCTTACAACCGTGTCTGCTGTTCCTTAATGATGTTTTCAATAATCAATCTTATTGTTAAACGTAGTACTGATAATATTATTAGACACTATTAAACGCCGCCGCCGCAATTTCCGCAATGTTAATAATTTATGTCAACTACGACTCTTGTCCCCGATCATTTAGAATATGCCATAATAGATTGGCTAACATCTATTATTTGTTCAATAATTTCTTTTGCTGGAAATATTGAGATACATTCTACAAATCTTTCAGAATCCCCTTCTTCTTCTTTATATACATTTGATGCTATTGAAGAACAACAACCAATTCGTATTAAATTCAATAATTTGCAAATAAATCAAGAATTAATTAATTTAATTAAATTTAATATTTCAAAATTCTGTTCCGAATATTTATTATTACGACAATCTCATGAAAAGAATATTTGTTTTGCTGTTATTTCAGGTATATTTAATATTTAAAATAAATTATTATTAGAACAAGAAGACATAATCAGACTGTGGAATTTTAATCTAATCATTTTAAATGAATCAATTCAAAATGATAAATCATTATCATGGAGAGATATTGATTGGCGTAATGAAATTATACATCAAAAAGATTATCGTATTACAATTAATACTAGATTAAATATTGCATTAAATATATTTAAACAAAGATTATTTATTCAAAAAAAATTAATTAATAATAATAATAATAATATATTTAAATTCTCAATATATACATTACCATCTAAAAAATTATGTAAGTATATTTTTAATTTTATAATTTTAAAAAATTATTATAGGCTTACAAATAATAAGACAAAAATCATTTGATACAGAAAATTTATTTACAGAAGAAGAAGAAGAAAAAATTATATTTAATAATAATAATAAAATTAATGAAGATGAAATTATTCTTGATATACCTTTACCACGTTATTCAATAAAAAATAATATACGTATAATTGTAACTTATAAATTTACAAATAAAAATAAAATATTATTATCAATTTCTCAAGAAATTAAAGAAGCGAAGGTATTTGTATTACGATTATTTTAATTTAGAATTATCTTGGGAAATTATTAAAACTACCGACTTTACATTTTATTGATGAAGGATTTATAGAATCAAGTGCTGTAAGTATTTATGATCTTATTTTTAGAAAAATATTTTATTTGAATGTAGTTTAGAAACCAAAAATATTATTTTAAAATAAAGTTATTGAGGCTATCCATCGTTTTTTGAATATCTCTATAGCTATACCTAATAACTTTATATATTATTTATTAATACCTGGATAACCGTAAAATTTTCTGACTCCTGATGATATACCACAAACATTGGGACCATCTACAAGAAGTGGAGGAGAAGGTTGTCCTAATATTTTTTGTATATCATCCCATTCAGTATCAACATTAATACTATCTTCCGGTAAATTATTCTAATTAAATATTTATATTATTATTATTATTATTATTACTTGATATATTGAGAAAAAGCAACGAGCATATTCACCAAATAATGCATGACCTGGACAATTTGTGTGCAATATTATTTTTTTAATTTTATGTGTTAATCCACACATAAGCATATCTAATCCACGTCTATAATAATTACAAAAATAATCCATTGATTCATTACTCGATATTATATCTCCAATCTAAAAAAAAAAAAAAATAATTTTATCTATAATTTCTTAAAAAAAAAAATAATCATAAAAATTATTTTTTAAAAAAAAAAATCAAGAAATTATTTTTTAAAAAAAATTTAAAAAAAAAAAATCAATGACTTTTTTTTTTTTTTTTTTTTTTAAAAATAATTTTTTTGAATTTTTTTTTTTGCTTACATCTGTCCCAAGGGAATTACGAAATTCGGGATTACGTGTCATAACTCCAACAACATCAATATCTTTAAGTGATACTCTATCGGGAGCACCTAATTCTCGATAAATATCTTGCAATGCTGACCCAAAGTAAATATAAGAATCATCGGAATATGCAATACCTGAAAAAATTTTAATAATATATTAGATTAACCTTTACGAAGAAATACTTTTAAAATATTTGTAGGAATGATAGGTTGTGAAATAATTGAGTCCCAAGGAGATGTTGTTGTCCCACCAAGAGGAAGATTCAAAGGATAAATATAAAGTCTATCAGTTAAGGGAGATGTACCAGTTGGTTTTTGTATTGGTAATGTTAAAGGAAGTTGATCATCAATATCAAGCTTAGATAAAATCAAATAATCTGCTTCTGGTATTGGAAAACGAAAAGCTAGGCCAGGATATTTTAAATGATACCAAATATTATTATCATTATTTTTATAATAATGACCTGGTACTGTTGGCCCACAAGCTCTATATAATCTTCGTAAATCTGGGGGCGGGCAATCAGGTTTGAATAATGTCTCATCATCATTAAGTGTTAAAGTTAACATTGAACGAACTACAGATGATTTACTGTTAGTTGTCCATGGTAATATGCCTACAGTTATAACCTGTTATCATTCTTAAATTTGGAAAATTTACTTTTTTTTTTATTATATATATAGCTCACATGTAAACTTTGAGTATATCCATCAAAACAAAGACGGAAATCTAAACCAGGCAATTCAATTACTGTATCTGTTTTAAATGGATCTGATTCAGAACTAACTGCTAATGGATGTTCTTCATAATGCGCCGCAGCAATCTTGGAAAAAAATGATATATATTTTACTTACAAGAGCAGCGCCAACATCCATACCAATACTGAAAGGCCCAACTGAGATACCTGCAACTATAGGCATAATCGAATGACTTGATCTTTGTTCATTTCGTATAGTGCGTGTCGTCATTAATTGTTTTGAAAAAAATATTCGTTATAATTATTCTCTTTATATATTGTGAGATCTATTTCTTGAAATTATTAAATTCAAGACATTCTATCTTTTCATTATCATGAACATGTGTACCTGTTAGTTTTTTGATGTATACATTCAGGAGTTACATGATCTTAAAAATTATTAAGCAAAATAAAGAATTGCAAATTTTAAGCGCTTTAAATTACAATCAAAATATTAATATCTTTATCTATGCGATGGTGCTTTTAATGAAATCTACTCTTTGTTTTTTGTGGAGAACCATTTTTTATTATCCATGATATAGGTATCGCCAGCCAAGAACGTCCCATTTTCTTACTTTTCTTTTAAAAAATATTTAAAAAATTAACATACTTGCATTTATTTCTGAATTCGGCAAAAACTACATAAGAAGTTGATAGATCTGGAGCCTTTTAATCAATAAATATTATTATATACTCACTAAAAAATATTCTAAGGATTGCGATTGTTTTAATATAAGTATTTTTAATACCCCATCTCCACTACTGCTCTCTTCTCCAAATATTTGTTCTCTTCGTGGAACCCAATGTGTTGCTTGTTCTTCAGGTTGTAAGAGTGCAGAATCAAAAAACTGACGTGCTGAATTTCTCGCTCTAACTGACTCAATTGACATTTCACCACTACTTGATTCTAAAGGAATTTCCATAAATCCCTCACTAGGAATCATATATGGCTCAAATGATCTTATTGCGTCAGCACTTGTTGGTTTTAACGATATAGGTGATGATGTATCAGGTAAATCATCTTTATTATTATTCTATCAATTAATAATAAAAATTATAAATATAAAATTCATACACTTATATCAATTATACTCATCATTTTAAACATTATAAAAAAAAAAATAAAACAATAAAAATTTATATTATAATTATTTTTTAATATAAATATTTATAATAATAAAAAATTAATTTTTAATACAATTATAAAAAATAATAAAGATTATTAAATTTTTATAATTATATATAGTAAAATAATTTAAGTACGTACTATTTGTTGATTATTAATTATAGAAGATGTTGTTGGAAGCCAATCAAGACCAAAATAAGAAACATGTAATGTCTCTTTTAAACATAAACATTCTAAAATATTTTCATTAATTAGAGATAATAACTAAAAAAAAATTAAAAATTTTTTTTTTTGTTTTCACCTCTGTAATACACATATACAAAATTGGAGTAAAATTATTTGACGTTCTAGAAGCTAATCTACTTAAAATTAAAACTCTGACTTGACTTAAATGTGCTAAGAAAAAAAAATAATAATTATATTTTGTATTACGTGATATAGCTTCTAAATCTACATCTGTCAAGGGGTAATCAATTACAACTCTAGTTAATGGTAATGTTAATTTAGATTTTTCTGTTTATTAAATTTTTATTATATTTTCATACCTTTTATAATTGGCTCTGATTTACGTGTTGTAAGATATTTTTGTAAAAATGTTGGTACCGCTAAAATAAAAAAAATTTTTTTTGAATTTTTTTTTTTTTTTTTTTTTTAAATTTGTTTACCAATAAAGCAGGTATCTTTAGTTGGATCAAGCCAATAAATTTCTAGTGTTTGTAAACGTGGGGTAGCCATTGTTGTAAGTGATCTAAAAATTCTTATAAAAAAATAAGGCATACCGTAAAAGTGTAGTAACTCCCCCCTGTGGAATGTAGCTGATTTTTAGCTCTCGTAAAGCAGCTAACCGATTTGGTAGTGCCCAGAGTCCCAATGACATTGGCGCTAAGTGTGGCAAATCCAACTCTTGCCGTCTTTTTAATATTACATATTAAATTTATGTTATTGTTATTATTTGACTCACCGGAGGCCTGATGAAGAATCATTATTAGATGTTTTACGACAGAATACGTTTTTATTCCATCGTAGATCGGCAACTTCCCAGCTATAGAATAAATCATTCTCGGTTACTCTTCAAATTGTTGAGAAAATAATCTTACCATTTTGGATGCTCACACGAGATATACCATGTTCGACAAACAAGACAACATATTTGCATGCGATCTTTAAGATTCAGAAAGAGCAATATGAACTCCATTAAAAATTCATCGGAAAGAACGATAAGGGAAGAAGAGCTCATCTCAATGCCGCGCTCTTGTTTGGGTCGAGCGTCAAAACGCCGTATCCCACAGAACATATAGCAAAGTTTCTAGTCGTTTATACAGCTCACAAATTAAAGAACCTATTCCGCGATGCGATATGTGATTTTGCATTGTCGGCATATGCCGTTCTATTCCGTTTACGACTTTCTTGACAATTTCAGGTTTTTCAACAAATTCGTAAATGTTAAGCTGATCGGGATCAAACTTGCATATACATAGATGACTGAGACGTGTTATAATTGCCTCGTACAAATCCAAATCATGCCGATAAAGTATTATAAGACAGACACCGACTATTTCCTCTATTACAAGACTTAGTGCATTCTTGGGCAAATCAGTAATCGTCCTCCACGACTCTTCTCCATCTTCTTTCTCTATGATATTTTGCATCTGATTATTTTTTTCCATATATAAAGCATCGGCTATGCTGGCTGTGATGAGCCCTAGAATAAATGATTTGAGCATTGCTTCTTTCTTGATTCCTGAAGCACTTTTATAAAACCTATTGGCTATCTCTCCTGCGGAGCAATAATAGCATCTTTCCGAGTTGATTGTTTCTTGAAATATTTGAAATTTGGAAGACTGATTTGTAGGTACACATATATCATGTGCATAATTTGTTGAATTAAGAGAAAATGGTTGATGTGATTTCATTTGAGATGAAATTTTTTGAACCAAATAATTAATTTCTTCAAAATAAATTTCATTAATTTTAGATATTTGAGACTTTAAAGTCCCAATTTTATAATCTTTTATAACATATTCATTTTTTTTTTGCAAAATTTCTACTCTTTCAACATTTGAACAAACTGTCAATAAAACTTCTGATGTTTGTGATGAATTTTCATCATCCTTTTGAGAATCTTCATTTAATAAGTTTGTATTTAATATAATATAATTATTTTTACAAGATTCATTATATGCTTGTTTTTGATCATTTAAAATAAAATTTAAAAAATCTAATTTATGATTTAAATATGCTTGAGATATTTTTGAACGTTTTATAAAATTTTTTTTAAGATTTTCAGATGCTTGACGTTTTTTTAATAAAAAATCTGTCCCAATATTTTCAAATTGATTTTCAATTATATTTTTTTCTAAATTATTATTTTTTTTTAAATTATTATTTTTTGCAGAATTAATTATATTTGTTGGTGAGTTTGATAATTTGTCTTTTAAAAAAATTTCATTATTTGAAAATTTATTTTTTAAAGAAGAATTTGTTACATCATCATCATCTTCAATATCAATTATTTCAGAATTATTATTAATTAATAATTTTGGTTTTAATTTTAAACTTAATTGTTTTGGATCAATTATTTTATTATTATGAGATTTAGATTTAGAACGTATAATTAAATTATTTTTTTTTAATTTTTTTGAAGGTGGATATATAGAAGATTTTAAAAAAGGAGTATTTATTTTAGTTGATAATTTTTGAATTTCTGTAAATTTATTTTTTAAATTATTTAAAGAATTTTTTGGTATTATTTCTGATAATTTATTCATAGGGCATAAAGATAATATTGGAGTAAAATATTCTTCATATTCATTTTCAGAATTAATTATTTTTTTTTTATTATTTTTAAATAAATTATTTTTAAAATTAATAATTTCTTTATTCGAGACGTCTGTAATTTCATTACTTAAATCAGATAATTCATTTGAATCCTTAGAATTTTTATTATTTTTTTTTTTTAAAATTAAATTTTTTTTAAGTAAATTTTTTGGTGATAATAAATTTTTATTTGATAATTTTGATATATATTTAAGTTTACTCATATGAACACCAATACCTCTAATATCAGATATATTACAAGATCTTAGAAAAAAATATTTAAAAATTAATATACTTACTTATTGAGTCCATTAAACCATAATTTTATTAAATAATTATAAATATCATTTTGAGATGATATTAACGGTTCAATTAATATTTTTTTATTAATTTCATCACAAATACCACAACCACCGTATTTAATTGGTTCAATAGGAGCTGAAGGAGAACGTTGTAAAATCTAAAATAAATTAATTAAAAAAATAAAATTACTTTTAAATTAATCTCTCCAGTTAAACATTTATTTAAATTTAATTTATTTTCACATGCTTTTGATAATTGATTAAAAAAATTAAATAATCCTTTTTCTATTGTTAATCTGATACCCCAATTTACAGATACTGTCATAATTGTTCGATCTGATTCTTCAGGTTCTAAAGGGCGTGGGTCTTTTCCATGACAAAATAACCAACAATTTTCACCTAGTCTTTTTCCTAAAAATGAATTTTTTATATATAAAAAGAATAAAATATACCAAGTATTTGTTGTAAATCCTTTAAAGAAGATTTTTTTAAAATATCAGAACAAATTGTAAGATTATTATTTAATAATTTTTGGAGATTTCTAAAATATTAGAAAAAAAAAAAAAATTTTTCTACCTTCTACCAATACCAGGCAAATATTCTAATTTCAAATTATTTAAAAAATTCGGTATAGATTTAAAATCTACTCTCAAATATCCATCAGATAAAGATGATGATGATGGTTTTGCTTTATTTCCCGCTAATTTTGCAATTAAAGGATTAGGACCTATTCCAATACTAACATTACAACCAGTTCTTGTAAATACTTGTTCTCTAATCCATTGTGCTATATAAATAGAATTTGAACATTCTTCATTATCAACTAATTGAATATATGCCTTAATATAAGAATATTTAATTTTTCTGTTTACCTCATCACATGATTTTGGGCTTACACGAGATGTAACATCTGTTAATATTTCGAATAAATTGTAACTCGCTTCTTCAAATCCCTTTAAAAATTAAAAAAAAAAAAAAGAAATTCTTACTATGAAATCATATGGGATTGAAATTAAATTGGGACATAATTTTGTAGCATCATTCAACCACATTCCTTTTTTAATTCCAAATTTTCGTGCTATATAATTACATGATGCAATTTCAGCTCCACCATTTGCACCAATATCACCATGAGATACGGCAACCTAAAATATTTTTATAAAAAACACTAACCGGTTTACCCATTAATTCTGGACGATTTCTAATAGCAACTGAGACAAAAAAAGCATCAAAATCAATATGCAATATTTCTGATATATGTGATGTAATACGTTTTTTTTCAGGACCTTCAATAAAATCAAGTAAGGTTTTTCTATCCCCATTTAATGAAGTTAAATTAGTGGATAAAGGCACAAAAGGCATAGTCTTAAATTTTGAATAAAATCTTTCTCGCCAAGTACCAATGAAATGTAATCTTGATGCTCTTAAAAAATTTTCAACAAAATTTGTATCATCATCTGTACATAAAGCAGATGAAGAAGAATTTCTTTTTTGTGTAATTGTAGATTCACTAGATGAATCGTTAATTTTATCTTCTGATTCTTCATTAATAATATATTTAAACATTGTCCCAAATCCATCTGATCTTTTTTGTATAGCATCTGGAGCAAAATATGATTCTTTGATTCTTGATGATTTTTCTACACATGCAAGAATCCATTCAGATGTTACAACATGAAATCGACGACTACCACCTCTATCTCTAAAAAAAAATTAAATACTTTAAATAAAAAAAAATAAGAAGCAAAATTATAAAAAAATATATCTAGAAATAAAAAAAAATTAAAAAATATTATATTTAAAAATTATAATAAATAATATCAATTAAAAAAAAAATTATGAAAAAAAAAATCTAAATTAAAAAAAGCGCAAAAAAAAGACAAAAAAAATTATTAATAAAAAAAAGCCTCAAAAAAATTAAAATTACTATTAAAAAAATAAAACATTAAAAAAATAAATTATTATAAAAAAATAAATTATTATTAAAAAAAATAAATTATTATAAAAAAAAATAAATTATTATAAAAAAAAAATTACCTAATTTGTTGCCATTTTTTATTTCCCATAGCAAGATTATCTGCAACTACATGTGTAACTTTAGAAAGATCATATGATTCATAAACACCACCATATTTGATCATTAATTCTTTTATTTTCATTTCAGGAATACGAGATCTACCATCAAGCCAAAAATGACAACCAGAAAATATAGCAATTTCATTTTTATTATGTTTTTCTTTTAATTGTTGATTTATACGATCACTTTTAGTATTCAAATATTGTTGGAAATTTTTCCAACCTCCACCACCAAATGTATCTGAATATGAACCAGTAGCCATACATTAAGTCAAACAAATCTGTTTCAAGTAGGCAATGTTGCCATTAAGACGTTTATCTAATAATGAAATTAATGAAAGACGACATATTAATTTAAAACAAATTTGTCTTCCTTTTATTTTATTGATAATAATATTTTATTTTTTTTTTATGATATCATTATTACCATCAGAAAATGTCCCAAATAGTATTTTAGAGGTAGAATTTTTTTTTTTTTTTTTATTAAATAGAAAAATTCTGAAAATAATTTAATTAATATTACTTCAATTCAATTACATGGAATTATTGGTATATTTCCTAATGGATCTAATGCTTGGATACCTAACTCCCGACCTATAAATGTAAAATAGTATTTTCAAGAATAAAAAAAATAAAATTTTAAAATAAATTTCGTTAAATATTATTTAGGAAAATATGAGAGAAAAGTTGAGACGAGGTGGAGGATTTAATTTAGATTTATCTGATGCCTTACCATTAAATAGAGAGCCTATTGATTCACGTGCAGAAGAATGCAAGTAAATAATAAAAAAAAATTTCTTTATTTCTAGATTAATCAAATATGATTATAATAATTTAAAAAAATTATCAGTTATAATTGTATTTTATAATGAACCATTTTCAACTTTATTTCGCTCCGTACATTCAGTTTTGAATTATACACCCGCCTCATTATTAAAAGAAATAATATTAGTTGATGATGGAAGTGATTTATTATGGATTCAAAGAAATGGCACAGGACAAATTGAAGATTATATTAAATTTTCTTGACAGGATTTTTATAATCTTTTATATGACGGGTTTTTTTTTTTTACATGACGGGAGTTTACATTATTATTTTTTTTTTTTTTTTTTTTTTTTTTCAGGAATTGTTTCTGCACGTATGATTGGTATTCGTGCATCTAAAGCTCAAATATTTGTTATACTTGATTCACACATAGAAGTTAATGTTGGTTGGGCAGAATCAATAAGTCAAAGAATTACTCAATTTCCGAAAAAGATTCTAATGCCACAAGTTGATGGGATTAATCCTGAAACTTTTGAATATAGTCCTGGAGGAATTGGATGCACTTTAGGTAAAAAAATTTAAAAAAATAATTGTTTTTTAGGTTTTTTATGGAAGTTAATTGAACATGGATTTGAACCAAATCAAAAAAGTCCATCTAGTAGACGCAATAAAAAACCCACTGATTTTATTACATCCCCAACTATGGCAGGAGGCCTTTTTGCAGCAGACAAAAATTTTTTTTTAAATGATCTTGGTGGTTATGATGAACAATTCGAATTTTGGGGGACGGAAAACTTAGAATTATCATTTAGAATTTGGATGTGTGGTGGGGAATTAGAATGTGCTCCTTGTTCTCGCGTGGGACATATTTTCCGCAAAGGAGGAGTTGGTTATAGCGTAAGTTTTTTTTTTAAAATCTTTTTTTCAGAGTCCCACATATGCTGTTACCAAAAATAAACTCAGACTTCTTAATGTATGGATGGATGAATTTGCTGATTTAGCATGGTGATTTTTTCAGAATAATTAATATCTTTATTTTAGGCGAGTTATTGGGAAACCAGAAATAGATTTTGGTGAAATTTCAACTTTGAAAAATTGGAGACAGCAAAAAAAATGCAAAAGTTTCAAATGGTTTTTAAATGAAATAAATCCAGAATCTGATGTTAGAAATATACCTATGGATGTTCCTTATTTAGGTTTGTAAAAAAAAAATTTAAAAAAAAAAATTTTTTTTCAGGTGTAGTGCGTAATGTTGGAACAAATCTATGTCTTGATAATCTTGGGCTTGATTATCCTGGAAATCCAACCGGTATTCGTGGTTGTCATAATGGCGATACTCAACAGTGGATGTACTTTAAAAATTCTTTACATTTAATGCCAGTTACAAATGACGAATCATGTTTAGGCGTTCATGATATGGCTAATCTCACAAAATGGTGCACAAATGATTCAGGAAGGTATGGATTGATTATTTATATTCATACAGATGGACATATGATAATGTAACGCAACACATTTACAATGTAGATGAGAATAAGTGTCTCAGCGCTGATGATGATACCATTATATATTCGCAATGTTCAGAGACAGAGAATCTTCAGGTGAACATATTAATTTTTTATATTATTCGATTAAAAACAGAAATGGATGCTAACCGCATATAATCCACCTACACTTTTTACTATGAGACCGCCAAAACTCCGCGGAGCTGACTAGGAAAATTTTTTGTTTTTTTATTTATATGTACTGCACTATTTCCCAAACAGGGACAAACACACGAGGTCCATCGTACCCATCACCTGGAAGGTTAAAAAATCGAGGCGTCTAAGGCGGCTTCTGAGCAGCGCCATTGAGCAAAATTGGATGTCTTTGTGTCTGACGGCCTGAAGTTGACACGATGGCGGAGCATTTAGCCCGGATCATCGGCACTGAGGAGGACAGGTATGCGGCATTATAAACTCGCGATGCAGAGCAGAGCTTTAGCCGCGATGCCGTTGCATGGAGAGAATGCCGCCACCTTTGCAGTAAATGTGCGTTTCTTGATTTCATGTATTCGACTTGTATGTGTAAATGTTTGTACTCCCGCCATCTCATAGAGTATCAATTCAAAATTATTTCACAACATTAGAGTAAATTGTCCATTCTACTGGAAAATCGGAGCATGTCGTCACGGAGATCAATGCTCAAGATCCCACTACAAACCAACTTCCAGTCAAACCCTTGTGCTAAGGCATATGTACAGGAATCCACCCATAGCTCTCGCCATAGCAGAGGGTCAAGACGTCGACGACTCGCTCGCAGATCAGGCCCAAGACCATTTTGAAGCCTTTTATGAGGAAGTGTTCGAGGAGTTGGCAAACTATGGCCAAATCGAGGAAATGGTGGTTTGTGACAATATTGGTAAGGTTTTTATTTCTTAATCTTGTAACTTATTAATGACAGGTGATCATATGATTGGAAATTTATATGTCAAGTATGCAAATGAGGACGACGCCGAAAAAGCAGCGAATCAGCTAAGAGGTCGTTATTACGCCGGTACGTATATTTACTTTTACCTGATTTTTTTAACAGGAAGAATGATTGAGGTGGAATTCTCTCCAGTTACAGACTTCCGTGAAGCACGGTGTCGGCAATTTGTCGATGGGCAATGTACAAGTAATCGAAAAAAAGGAACTTTTATATATATCGCAAATATTTTCTCAGGAGGCGGATATTGCAATTTTATGCATATGAAACATGTCCCACGATCATTAAAGCGAAAAATGATTCGTCAAATGTTTGAAGACCATCCTGATTACAAAAAGACTGCAGCAATGTTAGTAGTATTCAATAACTAACTAGTTGCAATGTGCGATTACTGCGTGGTTGACAATGCGGTTTCTTCAATCTACAGGTTTACTGACGATCCTAGCAGAGGCGGCGGTCGTCACGATGGTCGGAGAGACAATAATAATAACAATAATAATTATAATAACACCCGTCCTGGCGGTGCGTACCCCAGAGGTATGTGCACACTAATATATCAAATAATCATAAAGATGAGCGCGGGGGGGGCCGAAGTGGGCGCGATTATCGTGGAGGAGGAGGAGGAGGTTCAAGATATGAGAGAGAGACGCGAGATCAACGTGCTAGATATCGCGATCGAAGTCATGAGAGGTATATTTGCTCACAGCATGAATGATTTATTTAAATATATGGTGCTCATGTTAAAATGATTCACGCAGAGGCGGTGGCGGCGGCGGCGGCCGACAAAGCTCTCAAGAACGTAGAGCGATGATTGCGCAGGTATAGTAATAAATCAGTCAGTTCTTGAGTTGTTATAAAATGCATGCATAATGATCTATAGCTGCATGTCAATTTGACTTCATGTTGATTAATTTTCAGTGGAATCAAGAAGCTGACGACTCCAAGACAGCTGGGGAATAAGCGGCTTCATTAAGCACAATTGTGTGCAAAAGTCGCAGTTGAATAACTACCGGGAAGTTTCATCATCATAAAATCGAAATTATTCATAGCCAGTAATTTCTAGCCAGGAACGCATTGACATCATATAATGATGCTTTTATCTTTCGACCTCCGAACCAACGATCATGTAATGCGGGAACAGCAGTAGCAGCACCTAATAAGGCAATAACAACAACATAACAAATTAGCAGCACGAGAGATTGTTTTAATAATTATACTACACGCACCTTCAGGGGTGTCATACATGATAAGAATTCTAACTTGAGAATTTGCATTGTCAATAGCAATTTCAACATTTCTAACAATACCATATTTTGAACACTCCTGTTGTATCTGACAAAATCATATATCATAATTTTTTTATCGTCTAAAAAAATATTTTACTGCTCACCTCTTCTTTCAAATCATTATTTGCCTCAGCGGGATTTACCATATTGCATAACATAAGAACAGGTGAAGAATTTGGTGGTGGCATCCCGTAGGCTCCAGCCATCAACATTGCTTGAGTAGGACTACTTGATGGCGATAATCCGAATTGACCACCAGCACGAAGTGCTGTTGCATAATTTACTTTGAGAACTTTTCCTACAAAAAGTTAAATAAAAAAAAACTTCCGTACCAGCAACTGTAAAATCATTCATTGTTTCAATTGCCAACTTAGCTTCGTCAAAAGTTGAATATTCAATGAATCCATAACCACGATGTGTTCCTGGACGTTCATTACTCGGTATCAATTGACAACTTAAGATTGTCCCAAAAACGTCAAATATTTGCTAATAAAATAAAAAAAAAAAAAAATTTACCTTTACATCATCAGCTGTAAATGTATATGGGACACTACCAACATATACTCTATTTTGTGAATCTTGTGATGCTAATAATGCTGCTGGATTATTTACTTCTGTTTTTCCTAGTAACATTGCAGCTGCTATTTGACCTAGAAAAATAAATATTGAAATAAATAAAAAAAAAAAGCAATCAATATATTAAAAAAAAATTTTCTTACCCGCTTCTGCTGCATTTACACCTCCTGCTTTAGCTGTAGCTAAAGTACCACTCATCATTGGTAAGGTACCAGCTTGACCTCCCAGTGCTGTAGGACGTCCAACTTTAATTGACCTAAATTTTTTTATTTTTTTTTTTTTTTTTTTTACCTTCCTTTTAAATTAAAACCTGGCATTGTTGTTATAGCCATTTCAGCAGCTTCTGGTGTACTATATTCAACAAAACAAAATCCTTTTGAACGAGTTCCTTCTTTTGGCATGTCAATATTTGTTATTGTCCCAAATGCAGAAAACACCTATAATTATTATTAATATTATATATACTTACCTGGCGGATATCCTGATCTGTCAATGAGTAATCAAGAGATCCTATATATATTCGACATAACTGCATATTTGTTGGTTTGTATTGGGGTGCTAAGGGGACAGCTATACTTTGTCTTTCCAGCAATTCAGCTTGAATCTGTAGTATACTCTTTTTTGATGGAAATACACAATACCTGTTCTGGTGATTTCCCAGCGAGAGAAGCTGTGAATCCAGTTGTAGTCGGTGTCATACTCAATGCTGTTGGGATCATGGGAATTATGGGAGCAGCTACAGGTGCAGGAGGATTATTGTCCCAACCAGTGCGACGCTTCCGTTTCTGTCAAACATTTGATTACCCGGTTTTTTCATACTTTCATGGCTTCCTCAGTATTTGTTGAAAGAGCGTCATCATCATCTATACTTTCTACTTTTGTGCTTGTTGATTCTTGTTGGGGCGGCGATCGAGTTCGTGGACGCTTATGCCGTTCAGACGGACGGGAGGAACCACCACGTGACCCACGTCTTCTTTGACGCCCACCAGAACTTGATCGACGGCTAGACGTTGATCGACGCCAAGATCGACGTGGTGGAGTACTGTCTGACGATCGCGATCTTAACCTTCGACGCGAAGACTTTCGACCACGACCCGTGTCTTCTTCCTCCTCACTATCGTCACTTGCCTCATGTCTGCTAGGACGAGGACTACATGACTCGTCACGGGAATAACGGCGCTGGAATGAATCAACCCCGCCGTCACGTGCATTTGCGGCTGGTGACTTGACGGGGTCAGCCACCGACAACGTCGACATTCAGAATACCGAGTTTCTGGGGTCTATTTATAATGTTGACTATTTGGGACAGGAACAGACAACGGACCTGTCGAACGAAGGATGTATAGAAACGCTTGTCAAAACCTGACCACAAGACAAGTTGATTATGCTGCTGCTTTAAGGTGCTTAGCTGCAGGAGATGAATTATCACAAGCTACAAAAGAGCAATTGTTAAAACATGTTGATCTGTCAAACATGAGATATAAAAATCTCGAAGATGCAATTCATCAAAAAATAATATCATTAAAAGAATGCACTGAGTGTCTCAAAGAGGAAATCCTGGACGTGCAATCACAACAACAAAGATTAAACGAAGTGCAACGGCGCAAATATCCTGAACTATATCATGCAACTATTCAGAATTTACTTGGATGCATATCGGAAATACAATCAAGGACTTATGTAGAAAAACAAAATCTAATTTTAGGAGCGCAAAATTTATAAGTATAAATTTTTAATTTTTTTTAAGAAAAATTGAATCTACTGTTTGATGAGGGGGTGCTAAAAGAAATAAAAATGTTTAATTTATTCCTTACGTCGTCGTTTACGTTTTTGTTGAGCTTCATCTTTTTGGAGAGGATAAATTTCTTCTATTTCATTTACTTCAGTCTTTTCATTACACTCTATGATACTAGGACATGTTATTGATTCATTTTCAAATTGTTTAGAAAATAAAAAACTGAAATCTTTATCTTTCTCAAGACTTTTAGTCAACCATTCTATATCAATATTATTGTCATTCTGAAAAAAAAAAAAAAAATTTTTTTTTCTCTTACGTCATTATTTAATGGAGACAATCCATCTGGAGGAATTAAATCAAATATATCTTGACCAATCAATGAACACATTTTTCTTTCTTTCATTCTAAAAAATATTTTAATTTTTATCAAAAAATTAAAAAAAAAAAATTTAGTTTTTTATACCTAATTTGTGATACATCTTCAATACAATCTGCAAGAGATGAAGGTAAAAAATTTATGGAAAAATCTTTATTTTGTCGAGCGATAGATAAAGCATTAATATTGAGTTCTCTTAGTTGATTATCTGAATAATTAAAAAAAAAGAAAAAAAAAACAACCTGTAGACATAATTTCTTCTTTATTATCTTCAAAAGCATTATAAAGAAGTGAATCAGATAAAGCACATTGATCATCTGCTGCATCTTGTCTTAAGCTTAATGAATTTATTCGTCTATTCTATGAAGAAATTTTTATATAGAAAAAAATTTACATATATTTCAATTTCTTTTTTAGTATCATTACGTTCAGCTGTTAATGATATAACCTGAAATCATTATTATTTTTTTTTTTTTTTTTTACTTGATAATCAATTTTTTCTAACTCCTCTGTAATAGATTTTTCTTCACTTAATAAATTTTCTTTTTTAGTTAAAAGTAATTTATATGTTTCATCATTAATATTAGCTGTTTGAGATCTTAAATTTAGAAATTATTATGCAAAAAAAATCAAACCTCTCAATTTCAGCTTTATGATAATTGTGAATAGCTATTTCCGCATCCTGTTTAGCAGATAAAATATCAGAGATTGCTATAGTGAATATTTTTTTTTTAAAAAAAAATTTACTTTTAAAAAATTCGGTACATGCAGATTGTAATGCATTCTGAACTTCTTTGCTTCTTATTTCTAAATCATTTCTTTTATATTCAACTTCACAACATAGACTCTCAATAGATTCTTCAATTTTTTGTATAACATCTACTTAATTATGAGTAAAAATATTAATACTTGAAAATGCAAGTTTCTGTGCTTCTTCCATATGATCATCATCAGGTAAATCTGTTAATATCTCTGTAAACTCTGGCTTTAGATGTAATTGACATTCTTTAATTTTTGAATCATGACATTTTATTTGTTTTCTCAAATCCTTTACATTTATTCGTATATTTTTTTTTGCTTACTTTTGTTACATAGAAAAAGTTTTCAGGTAACACAGGTAGATCCATTAAGAGCGACACTAATCAAAATTATATAACATCGTGTGTATGTATATATTAACCTAATTGCTCGAATTTCAATGCACCTGGTACCTTAAATTGCCAATATGACAATTTCTTAATAAAAAAACTTATATAAGTTACTTTTTCTTTCAGATGCCATTGGACGACCAAGAAAAAAACTTGCCCGCGGTGTCATATACCGCCGATTCTTCAGTTAGAGGCACTCCGCTATTGGCTTACAGACCTCTCAGTACATCGCCACTAGGACAACGACAACTATTTAGCGTCGTGAGGTCAATGCAGCAAATTAATGATGATTGCGCAATGCACCCACAACCTTTAGCATTTGAATCACACCATCTACAATCTACCGAAGATAGATGCAGAGGTCCTGTTCTGTCTGCAGAACATATACAGACATCAAATATCGACATACCTCGATTACAGCAGAGAATACCCGTCTCAGAAAGGCCGGCATTGTCTCGCTATGATAATTTGAGACGCGTGAGGGTCAGTAATAGAAACAATACTAATACAAGCGCCGCACTCAATTCTAGTCCTCTAGTAGGTTTAAATAAAGTAGACAGTGTAAATTTAGACAACCCCTCATTTATGCAACAATGGTGGGATTGAGGAACCAGTAAGATGTGAATATTGCCAAATTGTAAGTATTCGTTCTCCGATCTTGAAGTCATCAAAATTTGGTCTCAGCTATTCCCTATCTTGGCGATTGACGATCACAAACGTGATTGTGTGCATCGTATCGATAACTCATCATTGGCGGCGACGAGAGCTTTCCCTAGTTCACAAAACACAATAATACCTGGAGAAAATCGTGTTCAGGGTTCCAATAATCTTTATTTAGAGAATATAAACAGTACATTATTAGAGAATAGAAGAAGTATTGCGTCGTCAATTCAAGCAGAAAGTGTCTCCGCTACTCAACAACAACTGATGGGTATTGCAGAGTCACTATTGGGCGGGAGTACAAACTCTGAAGAAATTATAACGCAACATAATGCACAACGGCGTGTAGGTGATCACACTTGTACACGATGCGGTCTAAGTATGGCTGAAACAGAGATAAGTGATCATGAAATGGCACATCAATTACAAACAAGAGAGCAATTTGATGCTCTTGGAATTTTTGGTAGAAATGATAATAATAATAATACGCAAAATTTAAATCCTTTAGCTGGCATGTTTGAGGTTGGTTAGCGAGGTCTGATTTGCGTAGTTAGCAACTCAACCCCTTGACCGAGATTTTTTTCATGTTTCCTTAACAATGGGAACAGGCAGACGACCTGTATTTATCATAGGTGGTTCTTCTTCCATGGTAAAATCATGATATACATATATATATATATATAAATGCCAACAGACTCCGAATACTACTACTCCCGCTTATCCTTCTGAGACCGGAACTCCGACACCACAACATGTCTTAGAATCATTGCCTATCTCAAAATATGAAATGCACGAAAATGAAAAAAAAAAAAAAAAAGTTTTAATCAATGGTAAACATTTATATAATAGTTTTATTGAATAAATCAGAAGAAGAAGATTTAGATCAGACATGTATTGTATGTCTTGAAGATTATAAATCAGAAGATGATGTGCGAAGATTACCTTGTCTACATTTTTTTCACGTCAATTGCATTGATGAATGGTTGAAACGGTAAACTTTCAAAATATGTGTGATTAAAATTAGGTCAACATTATGTCCGGCATGTAAAGTAGCCGTGTACTGTACACCCCCCCCTGAACAATCATCAAATAGTAGTAGACGTTCTATTAGACGTTTTTTTCCCCCTGGATTTTTTTGAGATCGATACGATTCAAAAAAAACACATCTAAAAATTATTGCAAAATAATGAGAATAAAAATTATAAATTTTTTGTAAGACGCAAGCGTATCGCAAATTTAAACTTTTTATTCTCTAGATAACAGCGCTAAAAAATATATCGTGATTAATAAAGTGCATATTATAAATAAATATATTTTGGCGGCGGCGGTGGCGCAAAAATTTAACAAAAAATTATATTTTTGTATGCATGCACAAAAATTCATTAAAAAAATCCTATTATTTTTTCATTAAGATTTTTGATGCCTTCGAAGTTTACGATAAATATAAGTTGGCTCATTTAAAAAATTTTGTATATAACTTTTTAAGTTGATCGTTGAATTATTTGAGAGTTGCTGAGCATTATTATTATTTGAGACTGTTGGAATGACATTTATCTGTTTTTTAAAACTATATTTCATAGTATTTTGTGCTTTATTAGCAATTTCTCCATGAGGTATAGAAAGTAAACTAGAAGAATTTGTCATAAAAATATTAATATTTATTTGACGTATTGTCTGAAAATAAGTATAATAAAAAAAAAATTTACATCAATAGAACTTTGTAATGCTTTTTCTGGTTCAAGTGTTTCAAGTTGTTGATGTATTTGCTTCATTCTAAGATCCTTAAATCTACAAACATACCATACTAAAATAAATTAGAATAAAATAAATCATATATATCAAATTATAAAAAAAAATAACTTTAAATAAAAATAATATTAGAAAAAAAAAATAAATTAAAATTAAGAACAAATTCAAATAAAAAAAAAGTATATAATTTTAATACGAGTTATTTTAAATTATAATAAATCTTACGTCATTACGGAATTACATGCTAAACGTGCAAATGTTGAACAGATTTCATTATTGTTTAATATACGTAATCCTTTAAGTTCAAGATAGCTATCTAAAATATTCTTAAAAAAAAAAATATATATATATATATATTATTCTACCTCATTGATACGTGCAGCCGCAGGATCTTTATGATTGAAATTTTTTAGAATTAATATGGACTTGAAAAAAAATTATTATTTTAAAAATATTTCTAACCTCCTTTATTGTAATTCTATGATTTAATACTGATGACCATAGGTAATATGAATACATTACTTCGTCAATTGGTATCTCCTCATTTCTATTACAAGAAAAATTTTTTTTACTTATTTACTTTAATTTATTCCATCTATATTTGAATAGGTCCCAATTGCGTTGTATAATACATTTCCAAAATAATGTATAATAAATATGACGTTTACGATTAATATATTTGGCATATTTATAATTTATAAATTTATTTTCATTAATAATTTTTTGAATTATAACTGGTTCATTTTTTTTAACAACATAATTTTTAATCAAATTAGCTCTTTGTAATTCAGATGAAGATAAGTGTGAGAAAAAACGAGGAAAGATAAAGAAAAATGAAAAAAAAAAAAAAGAAAATTGAGAATAAATTGAAGAAAATAAGAAATTAGAATTAAACAGAGTTCGTGTCTTTGAATAATTAGGCATATATAAAGATAACATAATATTATGAGTTTATTTAGGTATAGTCCTGTTAAGCCTACAGGCATCATCGCTAAGCCTTAAGGCAATGACTGCTATATTTGATCTCAATGCCGTTGATGCTCTCTTAGATGCATCAGGGCCATTTGACGAGCCCAAAGTTCGTTTGCTCGAAAATTTAGTGCAAGGAATGTTAACAGGGACACCAAATGAGGTTAATAAAGTCATTTTTTAATAATTTTTATCTTGTAGAGACAAATAGCACATGATGCCTTAAGTCGTTTAAAAGCAAATAATGAAGCATGGCGGGTAGTAGGGACAATATTGCAAGTTTCAACAGATTCAAATACAAGATTTTTTGCACTTTCAATTTTAGAAGAGTGTATTGAAACAAGATGGAATATTTTACCTCAAGAACAAAAAAATGGTGTTAAGCAGGTAAATTAATTATTTTTTTTTTAAAATTAATTATTTTTTTTTAAAATTACTTTTTTTTTTAGTATGTGACGGATATGGCAATATCTATAAGCACTGATATTAATACAAAAGATACTAAGTTTTTTGCCACTAAAGTTAATAAAGTTCTTATACAAGTAAATAAAAAATTTTAAAAAAATTTCTTATTAGGTAGTAAAACAAGAATGGCCAACAAATTGGCCATCTTTTATACCAGATTTATGTGCTGCTGCAAAAACAAATCAAGGATTATGTGAAAATAGCATGCGTATATTAAGTTTATTATCAGAAGAGATATTTGATTTTGGTAGAGATCAATTAACATCACAACGTGTAAATGTTTTAATGAATTCACTCAACAGTCAATTTCAACAAATTTATGATTTATGCATGTTTGTAATACAAAATTTAGTTAATTCATCTGCAACTGTCAGTCAAGGACTTCTTACAGCAACATTAGAATGTCTTGTTCATTTTTTGAAATGGATTCCTCATCAATATATTTTTGAAACAGGTTTTATCGATATATTAATGAACTATTTTTGGGATCCAACTCAATATAGAATTGATTGTGTTAGGTAAATTTTATTTTTTAAATTTCTTTTTAGATGTTTAACAGAAATAGCTTCTTTAAAAGATATACCAAAAGAAGCGCTTGATAAACTGGGTAGTTCTTTATGGTGTCCTTTAGTTCAAAAATTATCTCAACTTTCTGATGTTACACTTCAAAATGATGGACGATGTCCCCCCCATTCAAGGTAAAAAAAAAAAAATTTTTTTTTTTTTATTTTTTTTAATTTTTTTTAATTTTTAATTTTTTTTGTTATTAGAACATTTTGGGAAACATTTTATTCACAATTAGCGATATGTTTAACAGCATTATTGAAAACACATTTACAAGATGTATGTGAAGTTTATCCAACATCAACGGATGCTAAATCCCTAGTTATATTTACCTTCAATTTTCTTGTAAGCATTTTTTTTTTATTAAATTCAGATTAGGATAAATTGACTGTTAAAACTAATCATGAAGAAACATTTAAAATTTGTGTTGATTATTGGCATCATTTATCACAAGTTAGTGATTTTAAAAATTATTATTTTAAAACCTTTCTTTTAGAGTATATTATTAGAAGTTAGACAATCACAAAGAGTAACCCAATCAATAGATATTGGAAATAATAATATAATTATTGGTAGGATAATTTTTTTTTTTATAATAAAAAAGGTTCTGAAAATGAAAATAAAAATTCTGGGATTGAACCAATGCCATTAGAAAATCCTGAGTTGTTTAGTCAAAGATTAGAAGATTATCAAGCAACTTTTAATTCAGTTCGCAATACATTAGTTTCAAAAATGGCTCGTCCTCAAGAAGTATGTTTACATTATGATGAAGAAACCGGAACTGTTGATAGAGATTATGAAACAGATACTGGTATTTGAAGAAATTTTTTTTCAATATATATTAGATGAAGTTGCACGTTATAATGTTATGCGTGAAACTTTAATTTATTTAACTAATTTGGGTGGTCGAGAAATGCAAAATGTTATGAAAATTTTATTAAAAACATTAACAGATGTAAGTTAATTAATTATTATTAACTTTATTGTTCATTTTTTATTTAATAATAATTTAACCTATTATTAAATATAATTATTAATTTATATTAATAATGATAAAATAATAATGAATAATAAATTATTAATAAGAAAATTAATAATTATATTTAAATAATAAATAATTATATTTAAATAATAAATAATTATATTTAAATAATAAATAATTTTATTTAAATAATAAATAATTTTATTTAAATAATAAATAATTATATATAAATAATAAATAATTATATTTAAATAATAAATAATTATATTTAAATAATAAATAATTTTATTTAAATAATAAATAATTATATATAAATAATAAATAATTTTATTTTAATAATAAATAATTTTATTTTAATAATAAATAATTTTATTTTAATAATAAATAATTATATTTAAATAATATTTAATTATTTTTTTTTTTTAAATAGGATGCAAGAAATCCTAATCAAAGAAATTGGAATCCAACAATTTTAAGTCGTCTTTGTTGGGCTATAGGTATGTTTTTTTTTTAAAAAAAAAAAAATATTTCAATTTTTTTTTTTTAAGGATCTATTAGTGGATCAATGTCTGCTGATAGAGAACGAACATTTCTTGTTGATATAATTCGTGAACTTCTTTGGTTATGTGAACATAAAAGAGGAAAAGAAAATAAAGCGGTAATAATAAAATTTATTTCAAAATTATTACTTAGATAGTTGCATCAATGATTATGTATGTTTTTGGACAATATCCAAGATTTTTGAAAAGTTATATAAGATTTTTGGAAACTGTTATTTCTAAATTATTTGAATTTATGCAAGAGACTTTTGGGGGTGTACAAGTACGTAAAAAATAATTTTTTTAATTTTACTAGGAAATGGCATGTGAAACATTTCTTAAAATTTGTCAAAAATGTTCAACTTCAATTGCTCGTCCACCAACAGGTAATTTTGTCAAAAAAAAGATTCTTACGAGAAAACTTTTTTATAAAAATTATTTTTTTATTATAATTTTTTAGATGATAATTCAGGAAGAGCATTAATACAAGGAATTATACCCCAACTACCAGGTTTATATAGACTATTACAAACACCAAATAAACAATTAATGTTATATGAAGGAGCTGGACATGTTATTGCAGCAGCTTTAGGTAAATTTAAAAATTGGTTTTTTTAAATTTTGATTTCAGCAGATGAAAAACAAAATTACTTAAATGAGCTAACAAGTGTTTTTGCAACTGATTGGACAGAAATATGTTTATTAGTATCATCAATTACAACAGAAATACCAGATACATTATTTCAACCAGAAGTTTCAAGAAAACTAACTGAAATACTACGTGTTTATGAAAGAATAGCAAGGTAATTATTTTTTTTTTTTTATTTTCCAAAGCGCAACTGGTCGGGATTTTACAACACATTTATTAGCTATTTATCCTGATATATTAAAATTATATAGCTTATATTCTTCTCGTATATCATCTGAGGTGACCCTTCATGGTTCTACTATAATGACATACACACATGTTAAAGCATTACGTTCTGTCAAACGCGCAACTTTGTTACTTGTACAATCATTCGTAGAAGCAGCTGCTACAAATCAAGAAGATAAAATTATTTTTGCTCTACGAGAAGATATTGTAAAATTTATTATTCCACCATTATTACAACCTGTATTAAATGATTATAGGTTAGTTTTTTTCAATTAATTTCTTTTAGATCAAATGTCCCACAAGCACGGGACTTTGAAGTATTATCTTTGTTAACAACCTTTGTCAGAAGATTACATAAAAGCCTTTTACCCGTATGAAGAAAATATAAAAATATTCTTTTTTTGTAGGAATTACCTCAAATATTTGAATATATTTTTGATTGTACTCTTGATATGATAAAAACAGATTTTCATAGTTTTCCCGATCATAGGAGTCGTTTTTATGAGCTTTTGAAGGTACTACTTATTTTCAGATTTTTAAAATTAGGCTTGTAATGAACATTGTTTTGAAGGATTATTCAATTTGCCTGAATTACAAAGACGTTATTTTATTGAAAGTTTAGTTTGGGCACTTAAACATGAACAACCTGCAGTTGCTGAACAGGGTTTAATTATTATGAAAGATCTTCTCAATAATGTTTCTTCTACGAAAGTTGAGGTAAAAATTTTATTATTAAAAATTCTAGATTTTATTGCCTTTTTGTCGTGTTTTTTATTGGAGTATATTTCAAGAAGTTTTTGGAGTCTTATCAGATACATTACATAAATCGGGTAAAAAAAAAATTTTTTTAAAAAAATTTAAATCTTTAGGTTTTCAATTACAAGCATTAATATTAATGCATTTAGTACAATTAGTGGAATTAAGACGTGTAGAAGATCAAGAATATAGAATAACAAAAAGAGATGTCATGTGAGTTGTTTTAAAATTTTTTTAAAATTTTGATAGGATACATTTAGCTGATTTATTAATAAAAAATTTTTCAAATTTAAATAGAAGTCAAGTTGAAGTATTTGTTCTTGGTTTATTTAATAAATGTGGTGATCCCAAGGAATTTTGTCAACATCTAAGAGATTTCTTAATTCAATTAAAAGAATTTGCTGGTTCAGATGAATTATTTGAAGAAGATAGAAAAGCAGCTCTTGCTCATCAACAAGAATTAGAACGAAGAAGACAAATGATGGTAATCAAAAAAAAAAAAAAAATTTTTTTTTAGGTTCCTGGAATGATGCCTCAATATACTGCAGCTGAACTTGCTCGTATTGAAGATCTTGAATAAATTTTTTTAAATCATTGAGAGTATTAATTGATATGCTTGTAAAACCTAAAAAAAAAAAAAATGTATTTTTTTTTTTCAACTAACTCCGTCCCAATTTAATGATATTTTATTATCTTCAATTGAACGTCCCAAATCCATTCCATCATTTAAAAGACAATTAAAATCTTTTTTTGCTTCTTCAGAAATATTTATTAATCTTTCAAATAAATAAGTATCTAGAATTTGTGGTTTTGGAAGATTTGGGACTGTTGGATTTATTTGTAATGGAAGCCAATTTGGTATTAAATTTTTATTTAATATTGAGAATCTTAATGATGGATGAAGTGTTCGAGAATTTGTTATAGCAGGAATAAATTTTTTTCTTTTATTAATTAATTCACGAGGATATCTGAATATAAAATATTGAGGACGACCATCAACTTCTGAAAATTGTGACCCTGCAAAACGTTCAAGCCAATAAGGGGTATTTAGTGGAAATATCTCATTCCGAAGTACACGATATCGATTCGCTGATGTTAAAATCTGTCCACGCATTCTAGCTAATGAAAGTAATCGTGCTGTTGTACTAGATGTCCAAGTTCTCACAGCCGAGTCCCAAAGAGAAAAACCATTCTTAATAGATGAAGAAGAAGAAGAAGATGAAATATCTGAGGGTTCTCTCTCTAAATTTAGATTGTCATTTTCAGGAAGTCGAGGTGTTTGTGGTTGTTCTGTGATGTCAGAATCATTTAACTTAACTTTTTTTGCTCCACGAGGTAAATTTTCCATTTTAACAGTTGCAGAGCTTTCGCTATCAGAATTGATACTAGTAAACTCTACAAGATCAGCTGTTATTTCATCAAATTGCTCATTGCTTGAAGTTGCCTCTGGACGCCAAACAGGGGGGTTTTTATCCTCCATAGCTTGCCATGCTGAATGCCGTTTATTTCTTATAAGAGTTCGAGCAGCAAGATCAATTCTTGCAATTTCTGCCGCTTCTGCTCGATTAGTTGGAAGAGAAGTATCTCGTAAATATTTATTTTCTTCAATAATTTCAAAAGCTTCATCTTCAATTAACGATTTTCTGTATTTTTTTTCGAACTTAGATATTCGATGCTTTTTATTTTTTTGCAATAATTGAGACGCATAATTTGGTTGAGAAAGGAAAAGCATCAAAACTTGAACTTCCAACAAAAAGCATAACGCTTCATGAAATTGTTTATAATTTTCACAACTTTCAACTCCCTATCGCAGACATGAAATATTATTTAATAAACTAACTTTAAGCATATAAAGCTTATACAGCCCACCCTTTTCGCCGACTACAACAGCACCTTTTAAAGTTGAGTTGCAATTTTCTATATATAAGCATTTTAAAAATATGAGATGCATACCTGCAAAATGTTGTACAGCCATAACATTTTCTTGCAAGGAAATAGAACAAGCCTTAAAATAATATATACACATTTTAAAAAGTAGTTCTTACCGTCAATAGTCGTCCATTAATAAGTTCTGTTAGTCCAAGAGAGCCATCATGAGATGCAATCATTCCATAACGGTTTGCACATTGTGAAGCTAAGAATAAATTATACAGATATATTTATTATACCTTCAGTAGCAATGAGTGCAGTGTTTGTTTGTTCTGCATATATTTTTAATTTATGACCATCAAATGAAAGAATTTGTACACCATCCTAATTAAATAAATAAATATTATCTTACAAGGACATCTATTGCTGTAAGCAATGAATTATTATTATTATTATTATCTTCAGATATAATTTGATTATTCCCCCATTCTATATATTTTATAATATTTCTTGTTAATAATAAACATATAGCTTCTAATTTAATAGGTAATTCTTTTTTTGAATCTTGAAAAAAAAAATTTTTTATTTTTTTTTTATTTCACCTGTTTTTACATTATCATGCCAATTTATATTATCACCAGCCCATGATGCATCTTCCATTGTCACATAATCACCCGTGTCCCAAATATCTTTTTTTTCTCTTAATTTATTTTCTATAATTAATTCAAATATATATATAATTGTTTCAGTTGCAAGTGCAAGATATCTACCATTTGGTGATGATGCAATAGCTGTTACTGAACGTAGCAATCTTATATTTATAATTAAATCCATGAAATAAGATAATGCAGATGGTATATTATTATTAATCAAATCTAATCTTGTAATATTATTTTTTGAATTAATATTAATTAAAAATATTAAAGGAATCCAACCAGCAATCCATGGTTTTGATTCTAAACTTTTTTCAAATATTTTAATAATGAAATAGAATTACCAACAATAGACGAAATTGGTTTTTTCATTTTCATAGTAAGCAATACATTGTAATCTTGAATTTTGTGATACTAATAATATATCGCCCGGACAACCATAAGATTTATATAAATTATTTAATTTAATTTTTTTTTCACTTATATCATTTGAACTCTAAAAAAAAAAATTAAATAAAAAAAGGGTTTAAAAAAAAAATTAAATAAAAAAAGGGTTTAAAAAAAAAATTAAATAAAAAAAGGGTTTAAGAAAAAATATAAAAAAATAATATAAAAAAAAGAGAAAATTAAACTTACTAATATATAAGATATTTGTTGAATTGAATCTAATGATGATGATGATATTTGATTCCAATCAACAATAGCAATAAAAGGTCTAATAATTTCCTAAAATTATTTAAAAAAAAATTTTTTTTTACTCTATGTTTAATTCTAAATTGAAATATTAATAAACGACCAGTTGAAATTTTAGATTCCTCATTTGATTTTATATTTATACGAGTCCCAACTATTAATAATGATTCATAATATATATTTAAAAATTTTCCATTATTTTTTTCATTCTAAAATTATTTTAAATTAAAAAGATTTTTTACCATATTAAGTATTTCTTGAAAATTTTTTTTTTGTGATTTATTTAATTGCCATAAACTAATAATTGTAGGTATTTCTTCTGGATTTTTCAATATAATTTTATTATTAGAATCATTTATTTCTGCATAAATTTTTAAGAAAATTAATTACCATTGTCAATAGTATTTTTTTCTTCAAAAGGAAGAATAAATATAATTCTAAAATTAATAGCAGTATGTATAGAAAATTTAGTTCCAAATGGAATACCTTCACGAGGTTCCTACAAAATTCTTAAAATAGAATATTCTTACAATACAAGACATCATAATTGAAGGAATACATTTCCCATTGTATCGTTCTCCAATACCAAAATAAAATCTTGAATTATAAGGTAATTGTATTAAAAATTTTATTGAAGACATTGTTGTCGGGAGCTAAAAAAAAAAATTTTAATAAAAAATTTACTTTTATAATAGGAGATGACATTTGTAATAAAGACATTTTTTGTATCATTATATTATTTGTTATATCAATTAAACAAATATTTTGATTATCTAAAGATCCAATAATTATTATATTTTTTATTTGCTGAAAATTAAAATATTTTTTCAAAACCTTACATTTAAAGATGTCGGTGTAATAATTATACCTTCAGAAATTGTATTTTTTTCAATTTCAAAATAATTTATAAAATCACTGGCAACTAAAAAACTATTTTGATTAATAGCCTTTAAAGATTTTATTATTGTATTAATTGAATATTTAAATTTTAATAAAAATAATATATTGTCCCAAATTAAAATATTACCTTCAATAGTACCAGCTATTAAATATAAATTAGTAAAACTAAAAAAAAAAAAAAAAATATTATAAAAAATATATTAATATATTTATAGATTGATAAAAATATTTTAATAATTTTATTCTTACTCTATAGCTGTTACACGATTATTTGTTGAAAGTTTAATTTTATTATTACTATTATAAGAAATTATATATATATCTTCAATATCTAAAGCTATTGCTAAATTTGGAAATAAAAATGATATAATAGAAAATTCATATCTTAATGAATTATCTAATATTATAATTTTTGATGGTTCATTTATATTATTAATATTTATAAAAATTATTTCTAAAAAAAAAAAAAATCATTTAATTTAATTTTACCTTTTGTTTTTAAAAATAATATTAATATTTCATTTGATATTGAGGCACTAATTATTTTCTTGATATTTTTTGATTTTAAAATTTTATTTACATTATAATTCTTAAATTCATAACAAGATGATTTCTAAAAAAAAAATAATGAAAAAAGTAATAAAAAAAAAAAAAACGTTTTTTTTTAATTTTTTTTTAAAATTTTTTCTAATCAAAAATTAATATAACGTACTTGATCACAATTACAAGCGCTTAAAATAAAACCCTCTAAAATAACTTGAATCCAATAATTATTAAAATTTAAAATTAAAAATGAAGTTTGATTATTCTTAAACCCACAAGGCAAATTCATTTCTAAAGCTTTAGGTAAACAATCAATATTATAATTGATTAAATACTTTTTAGAAATTTTATGAGAATTCGAAGAAGCATATAAAATTATATTATTATTATTATTAAAAAACCATATATCATCGAATATAATAGGTATATTAATTTGCCAATCATAAGTTATGATTGACTCAAATTTTTTTTTAATTTTTTTTGATAAATCAAAACCAATAATTGAAGATTCTGTTTCTGTTGTAACATTTATTAATAATTGGTTCAAATTATTAACAATAATTCCTCCCGGTGTTTTTATATGGCAAATTGAATTTATAAATTCTTGTATATTAATATGAGTCATTTGATTTAAATCAAATCGAATAATCTTTTTTAATTAAAATAAGAAAAAATTAACTTACACTATTAGTTATACCATAAGAATCAATAACTTGTATGATTGCATAATTTTTTTTTTTATATTTTAAAATATTTATTTCCTGGCCTAAATAAAATTCTTCCAAAAAATATTCTTACCTACAAACATCAATCCTTTAGATTCATATGATTTTAAATTATTTTCAGATTCAAATTCAAAAAATGTAAATATACCACTTGTAGAAAGTATAAGGACTAGGAAATTATCAAGGCAACAATAACATGAAGGAATTCCCCATGGTTTGTTTTTAACTATAGGTTTTGATGAAATCCATATCATATTTTGTCCTGCCATTTGATGCATAGCAGATGGAAGAACATCATATAAAGATGAAAGTGTCCATGGTTTTGGTTCACATATAAATGTTGGTAAATCAAGAATTGCTCCTGTCCATGGTCGACGACTTCTGTCATAACGTTCTAAAAAATTTAAAAAAAATAAAAAAATTTTTTTTTTTTAAATTAATCATTTTTTACATACCCATATCATTTAATTCATCATTATCAGTCATATAATCCGTATCAACAGATATTGAAGTTAATGATATTTTCAGAGATATAATTCCATTTTGTTCATAATGAAAAAGTGCTGCAACAAATTCCTACAAAAAAAAAATTATTTATAAAAAAATAAATTTAAAAATATTTCAAAAATTCTTATTAAATCTTACTCCAATCAAAAGAAAATATCCTTCTTGAATATTTAAAGGAATTAAGAAACTACTCTCTGGTACATATTCAATTTGAACTTTTGGAAGGATTAATAAATTAGGTGACTCATAATTTTCATCAGATTGAGATACCCATTTTGGATCAATTGCAAATATTAATATTGAGTAATCAAATGACTCAATAGCAATATCATTTATAGTATCTGAAATTTGTTGCTCATGTTTGGTCAACGCAATCAGGAATCTTTTTTCACTGTTACCAATAGGAAACCATAACATTGAAATTACGTCCCCATTCGTCAATCCAAGCAATCCCTGTATTGGTGGAGGTACACCAAAGGCTAATGCAACAGCTTCATCTATTACGGTTGACTCGTTTATTTCACTACGCGGTGCCTAAGTACAATTACTTCGCCCAAGGTTTTACCTGTTGAACATTTTCCGCGGAGGGACCTGAAGAAGCAGGAGCTGATGCTGCTATGGGAGGCCATTGTTCTGGATTTGTATTTGGGTTACTAACGCGCCGTTCGGAATCTTGCATGCACACAGTGCTTGTATCATGCTGTGCATTAGATTCTGTCGGTTGCGTAACACGTGCTAAGAAAGCACGCACACTTTCAAGAGCAGAAAAATTTTGTTGTGCTGCTAACTCTGTCTCAGCACGATGACGTACATGAAGCATCACTCTTGTTGTAAGTCGATCCGATAATGTTTGTATAGTGGGCGGGTTTATAAACGTTGCGATAAATATTGATGAAGGATGACATGCAATTGCGAACAATTTTGCTCTCTCATCATTGTTATTAGAGTCTGACTGAAAAATTTTGTTATTTTCTTCAGCTGCTAGAAGACCTTTGCATGCATACCATGCGCTGGGTTTTTCCCCCATGCGTTGATTATTTATCAAATTTCTTGCAGGAATTAATGTGGGGCATAATCGGTCTGTGGCAGGGGCTGGAGCAATTTCATGCTGTTGCATAGGCCGACAAATGAGGTCGAAAAACAGAGGTAAAACGTAAACCGATGAAATTGATCCAAAATCTCCCCCGTTTACGAATATTTTTTTAGGAGGGTTCCAAGTTAATAGACTGACTCTACCATCAGCTGTAAGACAAACACATCCATCAAAGCCCGTTTCTATGGGTACTGTCTATTAATAAATGGATTCGTAAGAAAGATCTCACTTGAACTGCAATTACAAATCCGTCAAGTGATTGCTGATGAATAATACTGATATCAGTAAGTTCATAAAGACTTAATTGTTTTCCCTGTTCATTACATAAAGAAAAAATGTATTCTTCTTACAACAATTTCAAGCCGTTTAATGGATTTTCCAATTTCAAAAATTCCAGTACATGATAAGTAAGGGGATGTCGGAGTTGCGATTGTCTGCAAAATTCCAAGAACTGCCTCACTGCGACGTTCATGACTGCTTAGACGAGGAATGTCGTAACGCGAAAAACTAGAGGCAGATGAAAGGAGATTCCCAATTGACAAAGGATTCGTATCAGCTATCATTTCAGGTAATGTCAACTGATAATAGGCTGCTGATTCTAAGGAGATTGAAGCTATGATATTAGGATGTGTATCTAATAAATGTTGGAATATATCAGCTTCCTCTTGTTCACAGCCGTCCATTAAAATGATTAAGGTACGTATTAAAAAAATAAATCGAACATAAACTTCAGAATCTTCGTTTCCGGTATTTAGGAACTCTATAATCGTTATTATTATTTAGGATTAAATAGTTAGAAGAGATGGGAGTCACTGACGGAGAATAGGGAGGCAATATTGTTGTGGTAGGTTCTTCAACTAAAAACTTTTTAGCAGCACGGTTAGCCTCAAAATGATCGAACCAGGCTTTACGAATGGCCAATTCTTTTAAAACTTCTTCCGCTAATTTGTTCGCATTTATTTCTACGGAAGTAAGTTCATGAATTGATGGCGGACGTGGATAAGGAGACAAGTATGGTGTTACAGGCCGGGGTTCCAATTGAGGACCTGTATAAAATTATTTAGTAAAAGAGAGCTACCTTTATGAGCAATACAAGTACTTACGTCCAGATTTTGGTGGAGCAAAAGTCACTACTGTCGGTCTTGGCTTTCGCGCAGGTCGAACATATGGCGGCGTCGGCGACGGTTTTTGTTCGATTTTTTCCGGCTTAATATCGGGTGCTGCCGAATCAATTGGTCTACTTATTTGTTCAAAAATATCAATGTCTCCCAAGCCAACGCTGTCTATATTATACACTGAACTACTTTGCCGCGCAAAAAAAAAAAGATTAAAAAAAAAGGAAAAAGCGGCGATATATAGCATTCTGTCCAATGTCCCAGGCACATCAAAATTTTGGCCAGAATTTACGTAATTTATGATAGCATCGCCAATTGTGTTTGACTTTCAATTTAGGGACAAAATTAAGTGGTAAACTGAAAAATTTTAGCAACATTTGTTTTACCTTCGCATATATTTTTTAGATTTTTTAACTTTACATTTTTTTGTCTTATTAAAAATATTTGAAGATGGAATATAAGAATCTTTATCAAGTCGATATAAAATTTTACACATTGGCGCTACTAAATTATTTTTCCATCTTAAAAATATTTTTTTTTTATTTCCTCTTACGCTTCTGTTAATTTATCAGACTCTTCGAATTCATCATGCGGATGATTATCAATTTTTGTATTAACAATTTTTTTATCAATTATTTGATTTGTTTTAAATATTAATAATAATCGTACTTGACTTAAACCCATTCTAAATTGTGATCTATCTATTTCTGAAACTTCCTCATCCCAAATTGATTCAGCTATAAGACTATAAATATTTATAAAAATGAACTCACTTTGCTTGTATTTCGGTCAACTGTAAAATAGTAATACGATTTGATTTATTGATAATTGGATACCAAAATTGTTCCAAAATATTTTTACCTTCTTCAAGTAGAGATATTTCGATTCCATTCGGTATATAAGTCTTTATTAATATTTGAATTAGTTTCTTACATATAATAAATCGATAATATGTCCCAATTTATGCGTAGGTATAGCGGAAAATATATGATCATTTTTATTTATTTTATAATTTATCATAATTTTAGTTCCCATTTTTTCAAGAATATTACTATTATAAAGATTATTTATTAATACTATATTTTCTTTTGAATTTGATCTACAAATACTTATTTCATTATTTCTAAAATTATTGTCATTTCTTGGAAAATCGTTCATGGTAATTACACTTTCATTAATATTTATTAAAGAAAAATTTGATTGTAATAAAAATAAAGGTATGCCCAAATTTTTACATGATTTATAAATATCTAAACAATTTTCAAAATTATCTATAATACAAAATTTTGCCTATAAATTAAAAAAAGTGAAAATTCAAATTTACCTTGGAACTTGATAATAAATTCTTTTGATTAAAATCATTTTGTCGTGATATTGGGACTATAATTAAATTTAAAATTTTAATAGCATATATTAAATAAATTGATTTAATCGAGCATGATGTAACTAAAGCAATTTTTGCATTATAATCGTTTGTTATACATGATGCTATATTCAAAAAAAAAAAAAAAAAAAAAAAAAACTCACAAAGTTTTTTGTAATAAATCTGAATAATCTAAAAAACCATCTTTAGTAGTTGTAAATATTTTTTTGGGATCATTCTTAAAAATTGGGAATTTTATTTTAAAAAAAAACTTTTTTTTTTAAATCTTACATTAAATATTAATTGTAATAGTTGAGCGGAGTAACATATTTGTTCAGAATTAAATAAACGATTATGCGGATATAATTTCTTTATAATATACTTATCAAAAGAGTTTTGAGTTACTTTTTTGATGTTGATATTTATAGAAGAATCAGTTCGCCATAAAATACTAGAGGTCGGTAATTTCATGAGGTGACAGGTTCAGTGTAAAATGATTCGTGATGGAAGTGATTTGGGAGAATATGAGAAAATAAGTTTTATTAATAAACAGAATTTAAAAATACAAGGATATATTTGGAAAGCGGAAATACCTAAAGCGTTATTGATTTTTATACATGGCATTACAAGTCATGCAAAATTTGAGTTTTTAAAGCATGAAAAAGAAGTAAATAATTCATTATCGGCAAATCTATCTGAATCATCAGTTCCTGAAAAACAAGAAAATAATGATTTACGATTTTTATCTTACAAAGGATCTTGGATTGAGTCATTGAATAAATCAGGAATTACTTTTTGTTGTTATGATCAACAAGGGCATGGAGAAAGTGAAGCATGGAAAAATTCAAGATGCAATATTGAGCATTATGATACACTAGCATTTGACGCATTACAATATTCATGTCTAGTTAATGACAAATTCAACAAAGAAAATGATAAAAACAATATAAATAATAATGAAAGTAAATTACCTATGTTTATAGCTGGTGTATCTATGGGAGGAGGAGTTTGTTGTAGAGCTCTTGAGCTGTATAGATGTATTATGAAAAATAAAAAAATTCCAGAATCTTGTACTGGGTCATTCACAAAATTTACACCAACCAATTCGAAATCTATACTTAACGTTAATGCTATCGAAAAATTACCATTAAGAGGCGGATTAATACTATGTCCAAATCTCACTGTATCAGCGTATTCGAATTGTATGATGTTAAGAACCTTGACGCCAGTAGCATATTTAGCGGCGCAATTTACACCTACGCTTAAAATTGGCAGTCTAACTCAGAATATTAAGTTTCCATGGGTTGAAATTGATCGCAAAAAAGATGAATCTTTAAAAGGAATTTATAATGATAAAATTCCTGCAAAAAGTGCATATGAGAATTTGAGAGTTGGTCCCCGAGTTTTTGCGGACGCAAATTTACTTTTCGACGATATCGGCAGTCGCAATTTAAGTTTATTAATTGTGCACAGTAATAATGACACATTATGTAACCCTGTCGGGAGTCAGTTCTTTTATGATATTATTAAAAATAATGTACAAGATGTCAATTTATGGCGACTTGATTATTTATGGCATTATTTGATAATCGAAGATGGAACAGAAGAATTAAGAGATCAAGTTATTGAATGGATCAATGCTCGTTGTTAATTTTACTTGTCACAATTAAAGAACAAAAAATTCATTTTTTTCACCGGATTAAAAGCTTAAATCTTTCTTTCAATCTTTGCTTCAATCCGTGCCTCAAATCATTGCTTGAATTTGCTTCAATCCTTCTTTAAATCATTGCTTGAATTTACTTCAATCCTTCTTTAAATCATTGCTTGAATTTGCTTCAATCCTTCTTTAAATCATTGC